>BSBK01007142.1:0-230441 GCA_027943335.1 Chamaecyparis obtusa | reverse complement strand
ATAAATAAATTCTATGATCTACATGGATCATTTGACAGATTGAATTTTGAAAATGCAATGATTACACATATGATTTTGACACATAAGAATCTTAGCACTATTCATGGTAAGATCCTAGAAGATTTGTATAATAGACTTGTGAATAGAAAACAGAGAGCACAAGAAGAGGACATAAAGATTAGAGAACATGTAATTAGATAGTTCTGTGAAGTTGAGGATGAAGATCATTTGAAGAGATTCTTGAAGCCTCTTGGAACTTTATTGAGAACTAAGAGAAGAACAATTCTTATAATAGGAGGCAAAAAGGAGGAAGTACAGAAAGAGACTGAGCAAGCAGTAATGCAAGTTCTTGCAGACATAGTTGTAGAAAAGCATGTTGAATCAGATCCTCAGCAGAAGCAATTAGAGGAACCGCATGTAGAGGAAGTTGGTATTGAAGAAGTCCCATCTTCTTCACATATCAATATTGGCAAAGACTCAATGGACATTGAAGGAACCAAAGTGACACTAGAGTCAGATGATGTAGTATTTCATGATCTAGGAAACATTGTTGACAATTTGGCTTTAGAAGAGCAAGAGAAGATTACAAATCAGAAAAGGATACAGAGGTAGTGGAAGCACCAGCTGTATCAGAATTAGTTCCAGTAGAGCAGACAATTAAAGGTAAACAAATTTTGATAGAGGTCACTACCCCTAGTGCACCTGACAGTAAGAAGAGACAAATCGATTCAATTTTTGAAGACCTTGGAAAAGAAGTTGAAGATGATGATCAGCTTGAGTTCATCACATCTCTTAATAAAATTATTGGAAAGAATAAGAAGGTGAAGGACCTTGAAGGAAAAGTTAGAGTTTTGACAGAGAAACTTGAGAGTGTGATTAGCACTAAGGTATTTGAATCGAATCCACTTGAGAAAGCTAAAATGGTAATAAAATCTTTTGACTCTAAATTTTCTAACTTAAAGGATATCGCTAGAATAAAAGTTCAGGAAGCCTTTGAAGCAGAAATGCAACAAAATTTAAGTGTAAATATTCAAAATGATATTGGTAATTTGGATGTATGCATAAAGAATTTGAGGAAACATTTTGAGACTAGAAAGAGTTTGTATATACAATGCACAAAATTAGAAATCCTAACAGTTGAAGAAGATAAGAAGATCAGAGAGAAGATAGATGCAATTACAGCTGAAACAAACACCTTGACAAGCCCAAATGTAAAGATAAGTTCTATGGAGAAGAACATAAGGAAGTTAAATGATGAAATTAGAATGTTAGCAGAGATGAAGAACATAAAGATGATCATGATTAACATCTTGAGAGAGCATATCTCAATCAAGACCTCAATTGTTAAAGACCAAATTGAGCAGTGTCTTTCAGCAAAGACATCTTTTCAGAAGTTTAGCTTTAATTCCCTGCAAGCTTGTCAGATAGAAGCATACGGATTGAGTACTCTACTCAATGTTGCTAAATCCATCAGGAAGATATGGGAGAAAGATTTTGAATCATGGAAGTCAGAGTTTGGTGACTGTGTTGCAAGCCTACTGGCTTTGCAATAGCTGATAACAAGGTATCAAGTTTTTTATTGAAATTTTTGTACACCCTATCTTTGTCATTGTTGTCAAAGGGGGAGAGATAGTAGAAAATTGATAATATGTTGAGGAAGGATACTCATAAGGGGAGATATTCTATGGAGTACAATATTGTATAGGTGTTGTATAACATTTGGCCACAATTTTGTGTAACTGCTTTGAAGTTTTGTTTGCACACTTAGCCAATTTTCCATATGTTGCCACCAATGACAAAGGGGGAGATTGTTGGAAATTTGGCTAATGTGGATGCATAGATGTTGTCATTATGGAAACATATGATCTCTACTAAGAGTGCAGAATTTGGAATGCAAGTATGGCAAGTTGAAGGAAGAAATTGTCTAAGTATGGATACAGTGATCTTGACAGAGCACCCCGATGAAGATTTAGTTGGCGACATCCACTGGAGCAATATTTTTGTTTGCATAGTTAAATGAAGCTTCTACAGAGTATGAGGATACCCCATCTCAGTGTGCATAAAGTTTGGAGTAGTACGGATGAAGTTATTCAAAGTTTACCGAACATAGTTTTTGTAGACAGAACAGTTTTGGAGACAGTATTAGCAGAAGAGTTAAGGGATTATTTTTTCTTGTCACAATTATGACTTAACATTATGAAGGGATGACATCCTAGATGTTTACTCTTGGATAAAGATTTTGGAAGCTGACCATATAAATTTATTAGCTCTAATAACTCATATATTAAGCATACTTGAAATGTAATGAAAAGTGTATGATGTGTAAAAAGAAAGAAAAGAATAACTTGTGATAGTTGTATATTGTGATAGTAGCAAAGGCTATTGATAAAAAGTTGTAAGTAGTACCATACTATAGTCAGAAAAATTTTGTATTACCTATTTGGGCAGTGAGCTCAGCTGGTGATCAGGTTTTGTAATCTAACTCCTAACAGGGTTAAGGCCTAAAGTCCTTTAACCAGGATAGATCTACTATATATTGTAAATTGACTCTTAATAGGGTCCAATATCCCTAATAGGATACTTTTGATTAGTGATCTTTGTGGGTACCATCCCCGTCAAGGTTTTCCCTTGGCCAGGGTTTCCTCGAGAACATATCATGTTTTATGAGTTCTTTCTATTTACTGCTATGTTTTTTAATCAGCTTGATAATCTTTGTATGCACTTGTAATACCTCTCCTATAGTGATACTATGATTTGACTCTTTTCTATTATGATGGTTAGAACTATGCACTCATGTTTATGTTTCATGGAGGGATTATATGTTCATCGGATGATATTTATATGTTCAGTTATAGTTACATTGATTATATGTTTATGAGATCCTAGAAGAATTTATTTTACATGTTTTTATCTAATGATTTGGATACTAACCCTTATCACGATTGTTTTATGGATACATATGTCTGATGTGTTTTCATGACTCAGGACAGAGTTATAGTTACTCGCTCAGTGAGGTCCACATGATGTACCGATCCTAGTTATCTGTCTGCAAGTATTTGATCTATATATATGTACATGTATCTCTTCTTGGTGATGCAGGATTTGCAGGTACCGGGTATCGTCTCCACCTGGCTTCACAGGTCTGAGCGATCCCTTAAATCCTTGATCGTTGTTGTTGTCATGGAGATATCACCAAGCCTCACAAAAGAAAACATTTACCTTGATCATTCACCCTAGGTGGGAAGTGTCAGATCAGTTCCTAGTAGGGAGGGTAATATGTGATTTATCAGTTAATAGGATTTGGACCTTGTACTTGCTTTTAGGGTATGCTCAATCTTGGTAGTTAGATTATCAATGTGAGTCTTTGCTGGTCAAAGGTTGTTATCTTTGTTTAGATTATCATGTTAGCTTTAGGGGTAAGTTGATACATGTACCTTTAATCATACGAATAATCGGTTACTTATAATATATGTGTCATAAACATATGGGTGCACACATATGTTTATGAACACATATATGTATATTAAGGATAGATATATATATATAAATAAATATATATAATATATATATACTTAATTATATTAACAGGACTAATGAATTTTACTATTTTAATAATTGATTGGTAAAATTATTTTAAGAATATATTTATATACATATATTCTTAAATAGAAATTATAATTATAACCTATTTGTAAATAATAATAATAGTAATTAATAAAAAGAAAATGCTCTTTGTAATAAAACTAGCTATCTAGGAGGGAGTTGAACTCGAGACCTCCTAGAAGTTAGGCTAGTTGAATTCCAAATGTGCTATGTAATTTCCTTGTAAGCTATTTGATTAATTTTGTGGTTATAGTTTTCTTTGGATGTTATTTTAATTAAATTCATTAAAAGCTTTATTATTGTTTACGGAGATGATTGGTTTTTCCAACTAATTATGGAAGTTGGAGAAGTTTCTTCCCATAGAGAAACTCCTCCAACTATCATAGTTGGATATTAAATATTTTAGAAGGTGTGAGCGGAGCGGAGGCAAGATTTTGGAAAGAAATTGGAGGCTCGGAAAAAACTATTGAAAATATTATTGAACGGAGAATTTATTAAATCTCAGTTTGAAGGTCTGTGGGCATTGCATCTGGAAGACTGCAAGCATAAGGATTCAAAGGAGTGCTGGAAAAGTTAGAGAGGATTTGATCATCCTTCATCAAACAATTTTTAGAGGACTCCAGGTTGGAATCGAGCCTGAGAAAATAGATTTATTTATAATGTGAATGTTATTTTTAGATTTGTTTGAATGATTTGTGTTTTAAAAAAAAGGATTACAGAATATTCATACATTATTGTATTATTGCTGGTCATGTAGATAATATTGCATTATTTTTCCAGCCATCCATACATTATAGAAATGATATAGTTTTGTGTTTCAAATGCTATATTATTGTGGCATTCTGTCATTTTAATAATAATGTATTCTGTGTTGGTTATACTTTATTTTGTATAATTTTATTATTGTAGAAACCATAAGGACTGATTTTATAAATTAATTAATTGATTTTATTAGTTAATTATATCTTATAAACATAAATTAATTTATATTTTATAAATTAATTAACCGTTTGCAAAGTAAATGAAAAATAAAAATCAAAGTAAATTTATTATAGTATAAAACCATAATAAAATTTTAGTATAGTAATTTATTTTATTACTCTGTTAAAAACAATATAAAATAATGTTCAAAATTTACTTTATAAATTTTGAATTTATAAAATAAATTTTGAAACCGAAAATCGGTTTAAAGTTATGATAAAGTAATTTTTTTGTTTTTGAAACCGAAAATGATATAGGAAATAATAAAAACATAGGGCAAACAAAATTTATGTTTTAAACCTTTTTCAATTTTGTTGGGTTAAAATAAAAACAAATTTTTATAATATTGTTGGTGTTATTAATATATTTTATTATATGTATAATATATGTAAAATATTATATATATAATATAATATATGTTTTTATGATATTTTTCGGTGTAATATATATAGTACTATATTATATATATAATATGTGTAATATTATATATATAATATAATTTATGTTTTTATGTTATTATTTCATTTAAATTTAGTATTATATTATACATATAATATATGTAATATTATATGTATAATATGATATATGTTTTGAAAACATGGGTTTCAATTAATTTAATATATTATATATATATATATATATATATATATATATATATATATATATATATATATATATATATATATATATATATATATATATATATATATATATATATATATATATATTATATATATATAATATAATATATGGATGTATTAATTTTAAGACATCTAAGAGGGATATGAATTCAATAAGTAAATTATATAAATATTTAATGTGATATTGCACACACACATATATATATAGTATATATATATATATATATATATATATATATATATATATATATATATATATATATATATATATATATATATATATATGTATATATACATATATATATATATATATATACATATATATATATATATATATATACATATATATATACATATATATACATATATATATATATATACATATATATATATATATATACATATATATATATATATATATATATATATACATATATATATATATATATATATATATATACATATATATATATATATAAACTATATATATATATATATAATATATATATATATATATATATATATATATATAATATATTATGTATAATACAACTTAGATGAAGTAAATTCAGAAACTAGAGACATCTTAATTTAGTGATTTAAATCATATATATCTTATTTGCAAATATATAATGAATACTCATTTTCATACTTGGATAAATGTTAGGAGAGGCTAGAAATCTGAAAACAAAACCCTTTCTTCCTGACTTGTTAATAATCAAACCTAGCCAAACTTTAGGACCTCTTAAACATCCAAGGTAAATCTGAAATTGTGCAAATGTTGATCATGTTAGTAGGTTGCTGAAAACCTAACGGGAATGGGTTAGGGTTAGGAAACCTAGGACCCTAAGTGAGTGGCTCTCAGTGCGGGGCGGGGGCCCTAAAGTGGCTAGAACCAGGATAACCGACTGATGAGTTAATTAACCAGTGATAACCTAATTAAATTTAAGGGAATGGGTATTAAAACATTAAAAAGATTAATTTGGTGCCTCGCCCATGCCATTAGCGCTAAGATAGGCTATGGATGGGAGTGGGAGAAGGTACCTAGGCATAGGTATGATCGAATGGCGCTTGTCAGTATGAAAGGGCATTCGATCCTGCATGTGCCTACTTGGGGGCCAAGGCCCGGAGTGGCTAGTACCAGGACAACCCAAGGTGTGAGGGCTATGCGATGACACTCACTTAGGTAGTTACTAGAGTTTTCTACCCAGGCCTTAGAACCCTTGTTGTAAAGTACTATACTTGTGGGAAATGTTACTCAACCCTAGGTATAACCTAGTAAGTTCCTTCTTTGTGGGCTTGGTGTTTATTTGCCTAGCACGGGGGAGTGGATCCTTTTGGATATCCATGTGGTTGGGTGGAAAATCTTTCTATCGAGGTATTCTTTGCAGATGTAAATAATTGAAGATCCATGCTTGTCTATGCACCTGTTGAAGAATGAAGACTTGTACTTAATTTTGTTATGATGTAAACTTTATGTATTCTCCTATGAGGAGTTTGAATGCAATGTAATTTCAAGATGATGTAATAATGGGTAGATATAGGAAAAAGGGTTATATGGGATGTTTATTTTCATATACAAAATGTATGTTGAAAAGATGTAATTATGTGATATTTCAAGTTTTGTAAAATGTTGTGGATCAATTGTTGTATTATTGCAAATATGTTAAGTTAGATGGATGAAATTGATTATAGTAATTGATCTCTAAAAGTTTCAAATGGAAATTAAAAGTGAATGTGGTTAGGTATTTTTCTAATAAGGAATATTAGATGAAACTGGTATGGGTAGTAAATGTGGTTAATAGAATTTCTTATCAGCTTTAAATAAATCATACATTTAAAATTAAGGGAACCTTGGAAAGAAGTTAGAATAAGTTTTGTTTATTTGTAATTCTAAAAAGTTCAAAAATTTTCATAAAACTCTACTTAGGTTTTCTTTTATAAAGTAAACCTTTGTGCTTTTCCCTGGTTCCCTTGCCGGCGTGACAGCACTAAAGTAATCTATTATATCCATAAGTGGGAAAAAGTAAAGTTTGTGAAATACTGATTCACCCCCCCCCCCCCCCCCCCCCTCTCAGTATTTCCTATTTCTAACACATAGAACATCCAATTTTGACTATGAGGTATGAAAACCTGAACATGCCCCAAGTGATGAGATGCCCCTAGCAATTAGGACTTTTGGTTCAGATCAAAATAATTTGAGAATTGATTCGGTGAAGATTCAATGATGTAATCATCCTTCCCCTTAGGAGTGAAATTGAAGATGACATGTCATAAAGGTTATTGACAGTAATAGGTTGTAGATAGTGTTAGAAAGTAAATTCCACCAAGATAACTAAGACGGGGGGGGGGGGGGGGGGGTGAATTTGTTATCAGATAATTATAACTTTTATCATCTTCAACAACATTTAACCATGTAAGAAATGCAATTACTAACCATACAAAGATATTCATACACAATGACACAATAACACAAGATATGTTGACTAGGGAACCTCTTGATCAAAGAGGTAAACCCCGGTGGGAATGATGCCCATAAAAGATGTACTAATATGAATATTCCTTGTGAGAGGATGGACTCTGTTAGGAGTCTTATGAAACACATTTAGTACATATAAATCCCTATTAGGAGATTTTGAATCCCCGTTAAAAGATTCTAACCCTATTAAGAGTTATGGAAGATAGAAGGACCCACTGCCCAAACAGCTTCAGGGTAAGATCACTGAACACATTGTCCAAATAACCTTGATATTATTCAGTAGAATAATATGAAATATGTTACCTCCTTACTATGCCAAACTGCACTCACTACTACACTAGATCTCAATTCCAGATCTGTATACTTCGCATGTCTTCCTTCACAATTTCGCTTTCACAACCTCTTAGGCTCTTTTCTTTACTTCATGCTTACATTTGCATGCAACCAAAACCATGCTCACACTTATTTCATATTTCCAACTACTATAATAAGGAAAAACATTCCTTCCTTTATACCACACTCAAAAAATTACAAATGAGTCGGCACATAATTACAAAATAAAAGTTTCCATACGCTACATCAAAATTACACAAAACTGTTGGCTTCCAAATGCAATAACTCTTCACTCGTGTGACCTCAAAGTTTTCACTATGAACCACATCACTATCAATGTGTCTCAAACTTCCCTTTAATTTCACAAAACTAGATTCCATCCTGATTAGGAGATATCATCCAATTTCCACAAACCACTACTCAGGAACACTTCCTGAATACTACTTTTACCAAAATGCGCATAACTTTCATGAATCAATGAATTAATATCTACACTCTTAACCATAGAAAAATAAAATATCAAAGAATATAAACTCAACATTGCATAGCTCCATCTAGAATATCCCATGTGCGCTAATCAAAACATTGTCTGCTTCTCTGCTAGTCTCCAGAAGATCACTGTGTTGACATCAATGACAATCATAGTCATGAATGCAACAACAACTACTATAGAATGACTACCAACATCCAGCATTCATTCCTAACAATCTCCCCCATTGGCATTGATGGCAACATAGATGAAAAACATCCAATGTTCCAAAAATCCAATACTACTGCACTGATACTCTGATCTTCTTCATGAATCAAATCTTGCTTCGTTATCCTATTAAGTTCTCTCCAACAGATGTTCTATATTGTTTTTCATGTATAATTCTCCCCCATTGACATCAATGAGAAAAATTTCATCACTATGTCAACAACAACTCAATGTCCAAAGACACTATTTTAGAAAATACATTCACAAGAGTCCTCATGACTCAGCTCAGATACACATACTCCTCCATAGAGGAAGTACCAACATCCAATCCAGAAAAAAGATAGGGCTCATATACAACTAGACTGATGCAATCAAAAACATTATTACTCAAAAGTAGGCTGGGGCATAACCCCAAGCATACCTCTCAAATACTCAAATGTATCCTTAGGCAAAGGATTTGTAAATATGTCTGCTATCTATTCCTTTATGCTTATGTACTCTAGTCTGACTTCTTTCTTAGCAACTTTTTCTCTTACAACATGATACTTGATCTCTATATGCTTAGTTTTAGAATGCAATATAGGATTCTTAGACATACTAACTGTGCTAGTGTTGTCATAATGTATGACAATAGGTTCAACAAATTTAATTCCAATATCCTTCAGCATCTGCTTCATCGAAATTATCTGGTTACAATTGTTTGCTACTACTACATATTCTGCTTCTACTATACTTTGTGAAATACAAATCTACTTCTTGCTCAATCATGAAACCAATCTTCCTCCAAGAAAAAAGGCTCCACCACTGGTGCTTTTCTTATCATCAACACTACCTCCCTAATCAGCATCTGTATATGCACTGTTGGGAGTATTCTTAATTTTTTGAGGTTTTTGTCCAAACGTTGGTTTAGTCCTCTGGTCTGTGAAGTTGTCCTAGGTACAAGTGCCGGAATGTCTTCAAAAATTGTCATAACCCTATTTCAAAATTCCTTACCCTAGGTTTTGTCCTTGAAGAATTTTGAATTCATGTCAAAAACCCAAAAATGTTTGCCATTTTCAAAATAAATCCTAAGTCAATTACTTTATTTCTTTTCGAGCGTTACTTTTTAAGTCACTTAGGTCCATTAAAGAGCACATGCATTTATTTTTATGTGGGGTTTATATTTCTTCCTAAGTCTAAAAACTCGGTGGTATAAATAACATTTCTTATGTTTCAAGTTCATCCAACCGTGAATCTTCAAAGAAGATCTAATGGTGGTCACGTGTTTGCATGGAATATTTCCAAGCCATGCGAACATGCGAAATAACCGTTGATCTTATAACAAAAGTCTGATGCGGAAACAAGGTGGGACCACTGACAAGTATCTCACAAGTGGTGGCCTTCTATTTGTCGAGAATAGTAGGGCCAGTAACAGAAGAATCTCTGAGGGTTTAAAATAGTAAAGGGAAGATCAGACGGCTGTCGTATAATCACATGGGATATTTTAAGCTATGTGATTATGCAACAGGCCATTGATCTTGCATTGAATCAAGTGTGATTCTCTAGTGAAACATTTGATAGATGTGCATAAATGATGTTTTCTCATTGGTTAGCTTTAGCAGACAGTGGTGCTCGAAAAGAAAGAAAGTACCTGACATTCTGCCAGGTGTTGCAAATGTGGAATTTCTTTATTGACAAAGGTGAGGTAGGATCAGCGGCTTAAAAGAAGACAGTGACGGTGAGTGGTAACAGGTTTTTGCATGTTCACATAAGCTTCTTTTAAGCTATGTGATCATGCGAATAGCATTTCATGTTAACGAAGGAAGTTACAAGAGACCGCCAAAGACAGAAAGGTAATGTGACGATTAGTCGCATGTTCGCGTGAATGTTTTTTATGCCATGCAATCATACGATAAGCTGTTAGATCATCTGCTAATGAGGATCGATGGTTCTCATTCAAACTAAAGATAAAATGGTGTGAAGTGAGGCTTCCCATTGAAGAAGTGACAGTTCGCTCTTCCAGAGGAGTAATTGTTTCAATCATGTTGAATTAATTGTTGATAGGACTACTTTAAGTGGCTCATATATCAGAATTTCGTGCACTTTCAGAAGCACAAAGAGATCAAAAATTTGCAAAGACTCAAGTGTGAAGATTTATGAGGTTTGGCTGCTATTCTCGGGTGGTTTCTAAGAAAAAAGGTTAGTAAAATTCTTGTGCGATTTTAAAAGAATCACAGTTCTGTATTTAGTCTATCTTGCAAAGGTTTCTTTTAAAGATAAACCTTAAAATGGCCCCAAGGAAAGAATTGTCAGGTAAAATAGAGTATAGTGAAAGAGGTTTGCACGAAGATTTATTGTAGTTACTTCCCGGCTCTTCCACTACCTCGGTGAAAAATAAGAGTTTGATTCCCAAAGACCCTAGGGTAAAAATTGCAGAAGGTTTATATGACATGGCAAGTTTAATTAGAGAGGCCAAAATTGGTACTATCAATGCAAGAGGTGACTCTGATACCATAGGACTGGAATTATTCAAAGTAGGTTTTAGTCAAAGAAATGCCCCTCACCCTACAAGCAATATATGGCAGTCCAACCTAGGAAAACTTGTCGTGCCTGGTGTCTTTTTAGATGTAGATTTGATGACCTAGGTTGCAAAGAATTATGATCCAATCACTAAAAAAATTAGGGATGCAAAGGGAGTGTTATTGTTTAAAGTTTTAGCTAAAGAAATCAGGAAGGTGTTTGGGTTAAGTGAACTCTCAGAAAGTTTGGAAAGCATTAACTTTGAAGAACTCAGGCAAGTCTACAATGCACAAAGGAACTATTATAAAGGCAATTTGTTGAAGGATTTCTACACCAAAATTGGAAAAATGGTTGTTGTGGGGCAGAACACTCCGGAGCCTTTTAAAATAGAATATTTTGATCTCAGAGCTAGGGGTGCATATTGGTCATTATGTTAGGTTTTTGGAGAGGATGTTAGTGAAAGGATGCCGATACACTTGATGTGCATGATGATTCAAATTTTACATGCACACGTGTCTATCACTTTTGATTTTGCTCCTTTTATTGCTGAACTAATCCATAATGGATTAGTAAAGATTCAAAAGAATGAAGGTGACAGGCCCTTTTACTAGTACTCTTTCATAATGTACATGTTTCTGTTCAAAGGAGCAAGCTATTTTGAACAAGAAATGGAATTGGTGAGAAAGAAGGATGGTGAAGACATGCCAGTCCAACTATGGAGCCTCACAATGACCTGGGATAAGAAGGATCATAGTTTCATCAATTGTGATAAATGTTTTGCAGCTAGACTCAGGAAGCTGTTTGTCTTAGATAACCCAAGAATCCCAACAATGTTAGCATAGCTTGTTAAGCCAAACCAGTTTGCTAAGAACCTGAACATTGTACATAATTGGGGAGATATTATTTTCTACAATGTATCAACTATTATCAGGTTGTATGGTTTCAGGGGGACCCCTTTTATATTTCCCTATCAAGTACCCCTTAGGATTGGAATTGTAGAGTTCTTGAGGCAATTAGGAGATATTGAGGAGTGTGCCCTCACTGGGAAAGGTAAGGGAACTTTATTCCCAAATGTTACCATTGCCCATCAATTCATAATTACCAAGGGTGGATGGGTCTACATGGATAAAATTCTGGCTCCATACCATATGGCTACTATAATTGCTAGAATAGCAAATCCAGAAGGTTTCTATAATGAAATGTTTAAAAAGAGAGCCAGGTGTGCCATGATCAACCATATTTTTAATTTTCCTGAAGATATCATCAGGAATGTAGCAAAGATACAGGAACAAGAGGTTATGAAAGAAAAATGGTTGGTATACAAGAAGACACTAGATTTTATCCAGCAATTTGATTCAGGATGGGATCCCCTGAAAAGCATAACTCCAATGGGGAAGAAAATAGACACTCTCATGAATTGTTTTCAAGATATTTTCTAGACTTTAAATGAGAAAAAGGAAAAGGTTATGAAGGATGATCCAGAAAAGGCTAGACAATTGTTGAGCAAGCCTGTGTTTGCAAAAGGGTTACCCCTGGGGAGGTATACGGTACAAAAGAAGATTGGTTACAATGTGGTGATACTAGAATAGAGCTAGCAAAAGTAGATGGATACAAGGGATATCCCATCAACCTCACAACAGGTTGGAAAACAAAAGGAGATTGTGGAGATCCCCGATTCTCCTCATCCTCAAACTTCTGAAGTTATAATTGATTCTCCATCCCCATCAAAAAGGCAAAGGTTGGAAGAGAGACCTGCTCATGTGGAAAAGGAGTACTCCCCATCAAAGTCTCTTATAAGAATTTTTGATGACCAAGAGATTGCAGAACAAGTACAGCAAGTAGATGCTCTAGGTCAGATCTTTATGACTTATGAAGAAGTAAATGAGGGAGTGCCAGAGCTACCAGAAGAACCTAAGTTGGATCTAACAGTAGGGGAGTTAGCAGGTACTGAATTGGACCCTGTAATCAAGGAAGCTTGTGAAGAATTTTTGGTTGATGACACTTTTGTTAAAACTAGGGCCTTTATGTAGTTTCTTTGGAAATTAAACATCAAACAATTTCAAAAAATCTGTGAGAAGAGACATGAAGAGAATCCAGAGAAGGATTTACAAGTTATAGAGGAAGAAGTGAAAATAGAGATGACTGCAAAGTTCAAACAAATCACTCCAGAACAGGGAAGAGATATGGTAAAGATGTCGGGAGTACTGATCCTCCCAGAATGGGATATAGCTGATGCAGTAGTGTTTGATGCAGTTAGAAAACAAACCACTCCTCTCCATCAGACTCTAGAAGAAGGAGAACAAGTTGTTAAAGGAGTAACTTTCAATGATAATCATCAAGCATTGGTAATGTGGTCTTTGAGGAAGAATGAAAGTGATAAAGGAAAGCAAATTGTCAAAGATGACCTCTCGGGGAGTTTAATTGTGAGAAGAGTTACTGATACATCTTTGGTGGAAGCATCAGGTATGGTAATGGCCATGACATAATTAATAGCAAAGGTGGCAGAAAAGGAAGCTAAAGAGAAGGATGAGCTCACTGCAAAACTGGAAACAGTCTTGAAGGTTTATGGTGAGATGAAACAGGGGATTCTTGAGAGAGATATTCTGATTGCAGATTTAAGAAAGAAATTGGGAGAATAGGGCCCAATACAATTATCAGAGCAAATTCATATAGCTTCCTCCTCTGCAAGGCCTTCCTCATCAAGCCCTATTATTGAACTTCCCCCTTCCCCTTCTCCTCCTTCCATAGATGAAGAGGATATTGATCAAAAGGTGAAGAATAGGTTATGTGATAAGATAAAAGGTGTTGTGTCACATTTTGTTGCAAAGGTGAGACCTAATGAAATATACAAATCTGGAAAACAATTGGCAGATGTCTTAGTGACTTTTCAGAAAGAGGTGGCAACTGTGGACAAAATTTTGGAAAGATGGACTGCAAGGAAAGATACTCTAAGGTCATGGTTTGATCAAAATAAGGATCAGTGTGTTGTAAATATTGAGCTTGCAAGTACTTATAGGGTTATCAAGGATCTTTTTGACTTTGAGGTAAATAGGGAGAGTATAAGAAGAAGGTCAGAAATCTTAAGGAAAAGATATTTCCAGGATGATTTCCAAATTTTCCCTGCTCTTATTAAGGCAGATGGGGTAATCAAGGATAAAGGTCAATGGATGGAGCAAATAGATAGATGAGTTTTGACTAAAATAAATGACATTCTATGTATAGATGATAATACCCCGTTAGTACACTTTATTGAACTCCTTCAGGATGCTAGGTTATACTTTGCTAATGTGAGAATAGAGGTTCATCAGTTGGTTGCTGAGTGGGAAAAGTTGTCCCCAAAGAAAGATGAGGTCCGCACCTTTCATTGGCCAAGTGAAGAAACCTACATGACTTGGGAATCCACATATCTATCAAGAGATTTAGAAGAAAGGGAAATCAGGTGAAGAAGCGACAGGTGTTAGTATTCCAAACTTTTGAAGGTCAAGGTTAAAAGGGACAAGGATGTCAAACAACTTATCATAGACACGAATGTGACACCTAGCCAAATAGAGTTGTAGATGGCATCTGATCCAGAAAATGAGGGAGAGAAAATTTCAAAGGATGATGTAAATTAGCCGGATGGCAGTCATCATTCATGCAACAAATTTAGCAACTGCTCCAAAATATCTTTAGACAAAGATGCCACCTGTGGGAGTGTTGGAAAGAGATATTTGTAATCTGTTGTTGCAAACAACTTTCTCTATTTTGTAATCTTGTTTTTAGTGCAAGATCTTTTAACAGCCATCTAAAGCTTGTTGCATCCTTTCGAGGATTCCAAGATGGCTGATTGGTATTAGTAAGTCCTTGTTCATTTCAAAGGAGGTTGAAAAATATACTATAAAGGCTTGGCGCCATTGTTGAAATCTTAGAATATTTTATCAGATTTTGAAATGTATTGATACAGTGAGATTTTATTGGAATACAATAGAATTCCCTTGTATGATTTCAATTGTCTTCTTGTTTGAATTATGTGGCTTTTGTGTATTGAATCTATAAGGTAGTTTTGATATACCATTTATAAGGTATGTATGATTTTAATCTCTAGCTCCTTTCAAGGAAAGGGTAACATCTTTAGGTTAATTTTTGAGAGCTTAGGAATTTGGAAAGAATTTGATGATCAAACGTGTTTAAGAAAGGATGAATTGTAAGGCATTTCATCTGGGATTTGTTTGTGTTTCATTTAGAAGATTTTTGTAAGTATATGTTTCATTGTTTGACTTTATACCCGAAGATAAGGCACTGGTCTATACTCAATTTGTAAAGATCTCACCCTCAACAAAACTTAAATAATAATTTACTTTTGAGTATGTTTAAATGACTTAGAAGATAAAGTTTGTATCAAGGATATAAACTAATGTTGTGATCCTTTCAAGAAGTAGATCTAAAAGGGTTAACCTGCCTGAGTTCAAAGCTCAAAAAGAAGAAGGAGCTTATCCTTGTCACACTTGCCATTTTTTTGCAATGAATGTTTACTTCCATTAATATCATTGTGAAGCATTGAGTCTAAAGATAGGTACACCCACCTGGGTCTGTGGAGCCCGAAGTAGAAGAAGGACTTGATCCTTATCAATTAGCCTTTTCCCTGTAAGAATTCAGAGTTGAGAACCCGAGAGTCAAGTTTGAAAACTATATTGGCGATTCTACATGAAAAAGAGCTAACAAATTTGTGACTCTGCTGGGGACTAACCTTCTGAATAGCGTGCAAAAGGTTAGTGCAAATCCTGTCTATTGTGCATTTGTAGACCAGTATAGAATATTTTCATTCCCACATAAAAGTGGGTGGCGACTCTAAACTCTGTGCTAACAGTTGCTAATTTTTGTAAACTTTGCTAATATTTTTATGCTATACCATGAGTCGACCAAGGTACACTAGGTCTTATTACAAGGATCACCCCGAAGAGAATATGGGTGATGAGCTCCATACACCAAGTAGGAAACAATGGTCTAGGAGAGGTCAGCATACTGCTAGTTCCCAAGGCCCTTCTCAAGAAAGATCTTATGTCCCACTCCCTCATGAGTCTTCATCCTCTTTTGATGATCCTGAACATGTCAAGAGGGTTACACCAAGTGTGCACATGCAGAAAGAAGTAATCACAGAGGTCACAGAAGCAGGTTATTTCCCTGCAAGAGAAATTTTGGAACAACTAAAAGAAACCTCTACTACTGAGACCACCTCCTATGATTCTGAGAAGTTGAGAGAAGAGGTGGTTGCTTTAAGAAAAAAAGAGAGTGAACAACTGGCTGAGGTTGCCAATAGGTTGAAAGCAAGGGAACAACAAATTTGTGATTTACTCATAGAGAGGCAGGAACTTCTCAAGAGAACCAAGAAAAATGAGACCCAAGTTAGTGATTTAAACCAAGTTGTTCAAGGTTTAAATAGGGACTTATTTGGTGACATGGAAGATTTGAGAAAGCAGGCCTAGGATAATAAACCTAAGCAAGGTGAATTTGAGGGAACAGGCCATGTCTTAAGGCAATTGAATCCCTCTGAAATCTAGAAGAATAAGGAGATTATAACTGCTCCCAAAGAAATCCCTGATAAGGGAAAATATAAATTGGTGGGTATACATATTAATGAGCCCAAGAAAATTTTAGTTCCTCCTAATGTACATTCTCACACAAGTATAGACTTGGAGAAGGCTAGAAAAGCAAAGGAAGAATTGGCTATTCAACTAGAGAAACTTGAGTTGGAGGCTGCTGCTGATGAAATGAAGAGGAAGATTGCCTTCCTACATGATAACATGAACACATCCACTAGTACCTCTATCCCTATCACCATAGGAACAAATCCTTTCAGTCAACCCAATACTTCGCTTCCAAATGCTCAAGTCTTTCACCCTGGACAAACTTTACCTAGACCAGTTCCCAATCAAGTTCCCATTATAGCTAGTGGTACAGTGGGAACTATACCCTGTCAAAATGTTGCAACTACCCCTCTGAATCAACCAAATATCCAAAGATGACCAGTTCATTTGGATAGATATAGGCCTTTGTTTTTTGATGGTATTCTTGGCCAACCTAATGTTGTCCCCAATGAAATCAGAAAGAAGATCCCATTATTTACTGGGAATAATGTTATTACCTATGAAGAGCATCTGAAGTTTTTTACAGATAAAGTCAATGATTATGAAATTGAACATGAAGACGTCATAATGAAGCTATTTGTTCAATCATTGATTGAGGATGCTAGGGATTAGTATAGGGGGTTACCTGAGAATAGTATTGCATCTTGGGAAGAATTTGTCAGATGCTTTAAAGAGAAATATGTAGAACATGTGAACTCTAGCTACATGCTCAATGAGTTCAATAATATAAAGAAACATTATAATGAGCACATATCAGAGTTTAATAGCCGATTCCAAAAGGCTATGTATAAATTGTTTCAAGTATTGAGGCTAGATGATGCAGTCTGCATGACAACTTATTTCAATTCTATGGATGGTAAGATATCTTACTTTTTGAGAGATAAGAATGCCCGTACCCTTAGAGATGCTTTTAAGTTGGCTATAAATATTGAAAGTGACCAAAAGGCATTTGGCAAAATGTACAAAAGGGATGAAGGTAGATTGCGGAAAGAAACCAGGCCACAACCTGCAAGGCCATCCAAAGAGGAGGATAGAATGGACAAAGGGCTTGGTAACAATAAATATTTCCCAGCAAGATTTTATAAAGGTGGTAGAAACTTTCAAGATGTGAGACCTCCTTATCAAAGGCAGGACAAAGCCCCCAATCTGAGAGATATGCCTTACAAAACAAACTGGAAAGATGGGAGGCCTGTTCCTAATAATAATGAACCCCAAAAGGGATAGGATACACCAAATCCTTTGAAGAAAAATATAGCACATAATGTGGAAAGTACCCCTTGGTGTGTGGCCTATAGTATGCCCCACTCACCATTCCAGTGTGTTGTTGCTCAGGCTCTGGAAGAAGAGGCCAGTGATTCATATGCAGGAGATTATGAAGGATCTGAAAAGCTTGCTATTAACATGTTTACTACTAAACTAATGGAGGATCTTGAGTCCTCAGATGATGAATTTATTTTCCCTGATGTTGATCATAAGAGGAAGATTTTCTCTAATTATGAACAACAAATATTTACTCAGTCTGATCAGGAAGAGTTTGATAATAATGACTATAAGACTCACATGGTAGAATCCAGGTCAGATGAAAGACAATGGAGAAAGCCCAGTGAAGAAGAAATTAAAAGTTTAACTGTGGCTGCTATTACACAAGCAAAATCCTCATACAATTTGAGGAACAGAAAGGTAGGTAATGATCAGGAA
Source organism: Chamaecyparis obtusa (assembly GCA_027943335.1). Classification (NCBI taxonomy): domain Eukaryota; kingdom Viridiplantae; phylum Streptophyta; class Pinopsida; order Cupressales; family Cupressaceae; genus Chamaecyparis; species Chamaecyparis obtusa. The sequence goes on along the minus strand of BSBK01007142.1, from coordinate 211,886 downwards.
GTCCCTAGATCAGTGTTTGTCAAAAGTAATCCTCAGAATAAGAAATCCCCAAAGCCCAGTATTGTGAATAGTAAAGATGAAGGGTTTGAAGCTGAAAAGAAAGGGAAATAAGAAGTTACTGCCGACAAGGTGAAAAAGAAATTTGGCAAGTCAAAGGATCACCCTAATTTTGGTACTGACTCCCCTACTTTTGATATGAGACATGCTTTGTCCCAAATGAAGGTTTCCATTCCTCTGCTTGAAATGTTGAAAATAGAAGAGCACAAAGCAGTAGCCCTGGCTCTCATAAGTGAGCAGAGAACTACTCCTATTTTACTAGATGAAGGGAAATCCCTGGACAAGCCAATTGCAATTAATGACATCTCTAATGTATGTGTTGGGACAATTGTGACACAGGAACCCTCTTCTATCAATCCTTTCTATGTCACTTTGCTTGTAAATAATTTTTTGCTAAAAAATTGTATGATTGACTCTGGTGCTGCTACAACTATAATGCCTTACCAAGTGATGAAGGAGTTAGGGTTGCAAGTTGATACATCCAGGGGAAGGTGTTATGCCATGGAAAATGTTGGCATTAAGCAGAATTGCCACTAGTGACAACACTTATTTGCATTCTAGATATAAACCGAGCAGACAGTGCAAACCGAGCAGACAGTGCAAACCGAGCAGACAGTGCAAACCGAGCAGACAGTGCAAACTGAGCAAGTTAGTACAAACCGATCAGGACAATGTAAACCGAGTAACATCATGTCTACCGAGTCACCAGTACTTACCGAGTTCAAAACCTACCGAGTGATCAGTATGAACCGTGCCTTCACTTCTACCGAGTGCATGATGATGCCAAGTAATGCAGTGGACGTCGAGTATCAGAAAGTCACCGAGTCAGTTTGAAGGAACCGTGTAACCATACTTGGGCCGACTTAGTAGCACTTATGTTTATTTGTCAAGCCGATTGTGTAATTGTAATTGTAATTAATTTTTTAAGACTTGTATATAAACAATGTTGTAAATATAAAAAGATGTAATGAAATGTATGAAGTAGAATATATGTGAAAGAAAAAGAAAGACAGAGAATAAGTGAATTACAGAAGGCTTCAGAAGTATAAGATACAGCAAAGACAAATTCATCACAGAAGGTGATCAGTACATCAGTGAATCTCAATCAGCAATCCAGTTGCAAAGCAGAGATCTACTGTTTCATTCTAACAGGTGAATCAGTACTAAATCCTTTAACCAAGTAGACTTAACAGTCTTTGTAAAAATCTCTTTACCGAGTGCATACTTCATTGTATGTTTGTAAATCCTTTAACAGGGTGGATTTAGCAATCATTTTTGCTCCTAACAGGGCAGATCATCAGAAGTGATCAAATTGTAAGCCTTAACCGGCCAACTTTATTCTGCAGTATTAAAGCTTTGTGGGTTTCATCCCCACCCCAGTTTTACTTTCTTTTGGAAGGTTTCTGGGTAACCAAATCTATGTGTCATTATTGTGAATACTTTTAAGTTTCATGCTTTCTGTATGCAAAGGTTAAAAGGTAAACTACATGTTAAAACTGAAAGAAAATTTGGAGTTACTGATTCACCCCTCCCCTCTCAGTAACTCGGTTAACTCCTGAATATTTCCAACAATTGGTATCAGAGCTACATTGGTTCTCAAGATAAAGCTTAACTAGCTTGAGCAAAGATCCAGGACAATGGAGGTATTCAAACTGAACAAGGTAATTGAAAATGAAAAGCTAGATCTGGAAATGGCCATAGCTAAACTCAAAGAAGCAAAAGAACATCTTTCCCAATCCCTAAGAAGAAGGAAGGAACTTGCAAATCAGATGAATGATCAGAATTACATTGAAGAAAAGATTGAAGATCTTCTTCCCTCAAATAACTCAGATGAAGCAAACAATGTTGTCAAAGAACTCCTAGAAAAGAATGGGTCTCTGCAAGAAGAAGTGAGAAAATTGAGAAGAGAACAAGAACTACACTCTACAAGATTCTGTGAGATCTTGGAACAAAGAAACAAGTTGAAAGATGAATTAGATGGAAGAAACATTGAAGTCCAAAATAAAACCCTTCAGCTAGAAAACCTAATTGATCAGATCTCTCATACAAATGAAGAAATTCTGAATCTAAGATCAGAAGTAGAAAACACAAGAGAAGAACTAAGATCTGAAAAGGAAATCAATCTAAGATTGGTGGATGACCTAAACGCTGAAAAACAAATCAATGAAGGAATGCTGAAAAGTCAAGAAGACTTGAATCAGCTGTATGAATGAAATCTTCATAGGCAAAAAGGAAAAGCAGGACTTGGATACAAAGAAGAAGGCGAATCCTCTAAGCAAGGTACTCAAAGAAATCAAAAACCTACTTGTAATCATTGTGGTAAAATAGGACATACTTCAAATAAATGTTGGAACAATGAAAAAGCAGAATTCAATGGAAAATGTTATAGCTGCAATCAACCTGGTCATAAAGCAAATGAATGCAGGGAAAAACCTAGATTCAGAGGTAATTGTCACAAGTGCAACAAACAAGGTCACAAGGCATCCGAGTGCAGATCCAAGATATTTAATCCAGCAGAACAAATTGTGAAAGCAATGTTTGGATGGGACTACAACACCTGGTGTAGATGTCATTACTGTGGAGAATATGGACACATTGGCATGAATTGCATAAAACATCATCTAAGGAAAAGAGATACTACCGTAAGATGTTTCAAATGCACTAAACTCGGTCACATAGCCAAAAACTGTATGAATGCTAGTGAAATTGAAGAAGGAAAGAAGAATGAAGCAACTAAGGTCAGGAAACAGGTGAGACAAAAATGGATTCCTAAAGCTACCGAGCAATCCAGTCCAAGTAATGGAATGGATGGCTCTACCGACTCAAACTAAATTTCCAAGAAAGCACTGGAACTGTATTCTCATAGACCAATCTCAAGCAGTTCCAGAACTGAAAAAAAAAGGTCTAAATCAGCATGCAAGATGCAGTGAGATTACCGAGCAAGGTTGGTACCCGTCTTCACTGAGCAATGTCGGTACCCGTCTTTACCGAGCGAGGTCGGAGCATTATGAATTCTTGAGTTCACCAAGTTGCGAAGTCTTTTCCGAGCAATTAATTCTTAGTGGGTGACAGTCTGTCATAATTCCTACCCTAATTTGAAATGAGCATTAATGACAGAGTTGTAAACAAAAAGCGAGTAATCAAACTCATTCTTCACCGCGAATCTTTAGCACTTTGAGAGCAGAAAATTTCAAGGGCAACGCGGTGATTCAATACTTTTGTGAAAGGAATTTTCTGTGAGCTACCATGGCATCATCCAGCACTTCAGCGAAGAAAGGATCTGATATGTTAGTCCAAGGGGAGTGGAAAGCACCAGATTTTAAGATCGTGCCTGCAATTGCAGCAGCCCTAGATCCGAACGGAGCTCAATCTCAGATTCCTCCTAAGGTACTGCTTATTAATGATATTCGCAATCATTTTAACTGTTCAATTCATGAAATGGGAAACCTAGAACTAGACATTGTGCGTGAGGAACTATGTGTGGATGGTATTCTGAAACCCGAGCACAAACATCTGGAAGATAAAGGTTTAGTTCACATTGCACATCTACCTCAAAACTTTCAAGATAAATGGGTTAGGTACATTCTTAGCCGAGTACATGATGGCAAGATTTGGCTTGAGCAACCTATTGAGATCACAAAGAAAATGATTCAACAAGTCACCGGTCTTCCCATGTTGAACAAAGCTAAAACTACCAAAACTGTAGGTCAGACGGAACTAGAGAAGAAAACCCTAGCCGAGTGGGATGGTAGAGGCATGAAAGTTAGCAGCATTACCGACGCTGAACTAAAGTTTGGTACACACATCATTGCCCATAAGATTTACAGTTCTAGTCGACAGAACAGTGTCTCCTATGAAGCTATTGACCTAGCATACAAAGTGGTCAAGAACAACTTGACATTTGACCTAGCAGACTTATTGTTGAAACAGTTAAACAAGAACATGGAAAGCATTAAAACTTCCAAAAACAATCCATGTAAGTTTGGATCCTTGTTGGTCTGTTTATTCTTCTATGTTCAGAAATTCTTCCCTTCTAAAGGAAAAGTTGTATGGAGAAAAGATGTGCCAGTCCTCTATGAAATAAATGAATACATTGCAGAAATGGGTGAAAACTTTGAAAGCATCATGGATAATTATTTTGAGTCTTTCAAAGAGAAAATGAATGATAGATTCTGGATCCCACAGAAGTTGGTGGAAGATTACAAAGATGACATCTATTTTATGGTGGATTGTGATAATGTGTATATTCAAGCAGTTAAACCGAGGAAGTATATGTAAAACCTCTTTCTTATGAGGTAAATATTGATGAAACCAAGAATATCATTGAAGCTCTTCTAAATCAGCCTGTCAATCCCAAAGCTCCATATTTTGGAACATATGATGAAGCTAAGGTGAGAATTGAACTAAGCATAAAGCTTCCACAGGCGGTAAACAAAGGAAAGAAGAGGATAGCCAAAATGCAAATGATAACTGAGGACAAAGAAGAAATAGATGAAAAAGAAGAGGAAAAGGATGAGAAAACAGAGGAACTAGAACCTGCAAAGAAGAAAGGAAAAATTTTCATCACTAAGGCACCTATACCTCCCACTGCTGTGTTTACAAGGAGAAATACAAGAGGCAAGGCAGACAAGGCAGAAAAGGCAGATAAAGACATAGTATTCAAAAGGCCTCCTCTAAGCCTTCAAGAAAAGCTCAAACTCTTTAGAGATGGATCAGGATCTGGAGTAAGTAACATAAAATCCTTGAGATATGAAACCAGATCGGAAGTAGAATAGAAGGAAATAGAAGATGCTGTTGTTGAGAAGATGGGACAGTGGAAATACTCTCCTGAAGAAATTGCCCCACAGGTTCCAGCAGTTCTATTGAATCCAATAAAAATGAGATGGAGCAATGCAAGGCAAATGGTGATAGACATATTTGATCAAAACCTGAGACAGTTGATGCCGAGCTTGAATAATGATGAAGTAAAGAAGGCATTAAAAGAAAATGAAAATAAGGTGACATTGAAATTCAATACTTGTTTGATTTTGATCAACAATATTGAATCGGTTGTGAAGGCTTCAAATGCCACATGGAAGAACATATACCACCTTCACCAACCGAGCATTGAAACTGTAATAATAAAAGATATTGAAGATGATAGTGATGAACAAGAAGAAGACACTGAGGTAGATGATACTGTGAGGATAGCAGTAGAAGTCATTGCATCCCTTCCTACCTCTCTAGTGAAAGTTTCTACATCCAGCCCAGAGACACCTTCAAGCATGGTTGTGACAACTTCCACATTTGTCCAATCATCCCTAGCAACATCAGAAGCAGCTACCATTTCTTCTACCGAGCTGCAATCTCCTGCACCATCAAGTTTTCCAGCAGTAAGTTTTCCAGCTTTTGAATCTTCAAGTATAAATATTTTAAGTTCTCCAATAGAAAGTATACCAGTATCAATAGCCAGCCCTACTTTATCTACTGTCACTACTACCAAAGCATTAAGTACAGATAAGCCTAAGGCTCTACCGAGTATAAAATTTTTGGGTAAAAATATAGTTGAGGATATAGACCTAGATGAAGAGATAGAAATTCCTACATTAGATTTTGCAAATCTCTCAGCGGATCAAATGCAGAATATAGGTGAGATCCTCCAAAGGAAAGCAAAACAAAAGAAGCTTAAAGAGGAAAGAGACAAGGAGTATCAAATCATCAAGGATGCTAAGGACATTTTGTCTGATGCATTAGGCATTAAAGTAGACTCCTCCCAGCATGTTTTGTTACAATTAGTAGAAGCAGTTGAGAAATACAATGAGGACTCATCCAGGACAGAAAAGTTAGTTGAAAGAGCCGAGAAAAGATTCAACAATAAAGTGCTTGAGCACATTGCTCAGCACATAGCTATTAACCAAGTGGAATTGTCTTCAGTTTTGTCTAACATAGAATCTATCTATTCGAATGCTACCTCTCTTTTGGCCAGACTATGCAATATTGCCGAGTTTACAAAGGATGTCAAAGATAAAATGAATAAAATGGATGAGGATATGAAGATTAGCATACAGAAGCTGCAACTTGAACCAAGTTCAAGCTCTGCTCATCACATGAAAATTTCACACCTATCTAATATGCAGTCTGATCTACTGAAAGAAGACTCAAGGATCCAGTCCTCACTGCTAGACATCCAACACATGATCCTTCCCATCATGAATACAATGTATAAGAACATTGAACATTCCAAAACATTGATTCATGACAATCAGTTCTCTATAGTAGATCACATGATTGAACTCTCTGCAGAAGTCCAAATTGCTATACAAACATGTAAGATCCTGCAAGAAAGTTGGGACAGAACCCTGGCACTAATAATGAAGGTACATTCTAATTTCTTATCAAATTTTGGATTCTCTTTGTAAATAACTTGTATATGCACCTTTGGCATTATCGTCAAAAAGGGGGAGATACGTATAGAAGGAGAGATATGTATACTGTATAGATTTGTATAAGAAACAGTTAGCACATTGAAAGGGGGAGACAATGTATAAAGCCCTATAACAAAGACAAATTTTGAAAAATCAAAATAAAACTCAGCATGATTCGTGTATATAAGTTTTGGCCAATAAGTGTTTTTGTCACTAATGCCAAAGGGGGAGATTGTTGGCATTAAGCAGAATTGCCACTAGTGACAACACTTATTTGCATTCTGGATATAAACCGAGCAGACAGTGCAAACCGAGTAGACAGTGCAAACCGAGCAAGTTAGTACAAACCGATCAGGACAATGTAAACCGAGTAACATCATGTCTACCGAGTCACCAGTACTTACCGAGTTCAAAACCTACCAAGTGATCAGTATGAACCGTGCCTTCACTTCTACCGAGTGCATGACGATGCCGAGTAATGCAGTGGACGCCGAGTATCAGAAAGTCACCGAGTCAGTTTGAAGGAACCGTGTAACCATACTTGGGCTGACTTAGTAGCACTTATGTTTATTTGTCAAGCCGACTGTGTAATTGTAATTGTAATTAATTGTTTAAGACTTGTATATAAACAATGTTGTAAATATAAAAAGATGTAATGAAATGTATGAAGTAGAATATATGTGAAGGAAAAAAAAAGACAGAGAATAAGTGAATTACAGAAGGCTTCAGAAGTATAAGATACAGCAAAGACAAATTCATCACAGAAGGTGATCAGTACATCAGTGAATCTCAATCAGCAATCCAGTTGCAAAGCAGAGATCTACTATTTCATTCTAACAGGTGAATCAGTACTAAATCCTTTAACCAGGTAGACTTAACAGTCTTTGTAAAAATCTCTTTACCGAGTGCATACTTCATTGTATGTTTGTAAATCCTTTAACAGGGTGGATTTAGCAATCCTTTTTGCTCCTAACAGGGCAGATCATCAGAAGTGATCAAATTGTAAGCCTTAACCGGCCAACTTTATTCTGCAGTATTAAAGCTTTGTGAGTTTCATCCCCACCCCAGTTTTACTTTCTTTTGGAAGGTTTCTGGGTAACCAAATCTATGTGTCATTATTGTGAATACTTTTAAGTTTCATGCTTTCTGTATGCAAAGGTTAAAAAGTAAACTACATGTTAAAACTGAAAAAAAATTTGGAGTTACTGATTCACCCCTCCCCTCTCAGTAACTCGGTTAACTCCTGAATATTTCCAACAGGAAAATAGGGTAGTACCTATTGTAGGGAGCCTGATTGGAATTGAAGTGAAAATTGCTGCATTCCAATAAGCCACATATAAAATGGATGTGGTTGTTGTTGATACAAAACCTCACTATGGCATGTTATTATCAAGGCAATGGGCTGCAGTAGTGGGTGGAAATTTGCAACTAGATTTATCATATGCTACCATCCCAATAAATGGAACTGAGGTAAAGTTGTACAGGGAGCCCCGTTCTTTAGTCATGATTGAAGTGGTTGCTCTGGAAGATCTAAATTATTTTGTAGATATTGACATGAGCAATTTTGTGATTAAAGAAATAGTACCTCAATTAAAAAACACAGACCCAATCATGGATGAGTTGATTTTGCAGCAAGATGGGCTTTGACAAATGTTGTTTGATGGTGGATGCTCTACGGAAGGATCAGGAGCTGGTGTGGTGTTCATTTCCCCATCAAGTATTACATTTAAATACTCATTCTTGTTAACTTTTGAGTGTACAAATAACACTGCTGAGTATGAGGCTTTGATACTGGGGTTAGATGTGGCCATAAAACATGGTATTAAATCTTTAAAAGTTCATGGTGATTCCCAGTTGATTATAGCCCAAGTGAGATCTCAGTATGCTTCTAAAGATGAGAAGTTGAAATTGTATAAACATGCTGTTTGGGATAGGCTAGAGTTTTTTGATGGTTTCAATCTGCTTTGGGTAGAAAAATCCAATAATATCATGGTAGATTTTCTTGCAAATGTTTCCCTTAAGAGTGAAGATATAACCCTCACTGGTGTATCTATGTTAGAAGTCAAATCTAGGCCTGCAGTGCCTGACAATGTATATAATTGGCAAGTTTTTGAGGATGACTTAGATATCCTTAGGTTCCTTCAAGGCCTTGATCAATATGATGGTTAGCAAATAGATCTCAATGAGATACAACAGTGTGTTGAGGGAAAAGAATGCATCATGGGGAATGAGATAGTGCAGTTGCCATCCAACCACATACCTAAAGGGTTAGTAGAATTGGAAGGAATGTTCAAGATAAATGATAGTTTTTTGTCTCAGAAGTCTAACACTAAAATGGAGGACTTAGAGGAAATAAACTTGGGTTTAGAAAACTTCCCACAAATGGTATACATTGGCAAGAAACTGAGTAAAAAGATCAGAGGAAATCTGATAAGACTTCTGAAAAAGTACAAGCATGTATTTTCTTGGTCCTATGATGATCTCAAAGCCTATAGGGCTGATTTGTTTCAGCATGAAATTCCTCTAAAAGAGGAAACCATGCCTTTTAGACAGAAGCAAAGACCCATTAACCCTTTATTAGCTACCAAGATGCAAGTTGAGTTGACAAAACTAAGAGATGTTGGTATTATTAAACCAATTAGGCACTCAACTTGGGTCTCAAATCTTGTGCCAGTAAGGAAAAAGAATGGTGATATTAGGCTCTGTGTTGATTTTAGGAACCTAAATGTAGCTTCGCTTAAGGATAACTATGGATTGCCCAATATGGAGGCTATGCTACATAGGGTGACTGGATGTGAACTCTTGTCAACGATGGATGGTTTCTCCAAGTATAATCAAGTGCTGGTCAAAGAATCAGAACAATTGAAGATAGCCTTTACAACCCCATGGGGAACATATGTATATGTTCGCATGCCTTTTGGTCTAAAAAATGTTGGAGCAACATTTCAGAGAGCCATGGATGTTGCATTTGAGGAATTGATAAATGTTTTAATGGTTTTTTATCAAGATGATCTCACTGCTTATTCCAAGAAAGCTGAGGATCATTGTTCCCATTTGGAGAAGGTCATTCTTAAGGCCTTAGAATTTGGTGTGTCCTTGAATCCCAAAAAGTGTCAATTTGCTGTGACAGAGGGGAAGTTACTTGGACACATAGTGTCAAAAGGAGTCAGGATTGATCCTGAAAGAGTAGAAGCGATTCAAAAGGTCCCTCCACCAAAGAACATAAAAGGTGTCTAGTCATTTTTGGGACAGATCAATTTTGTAAGAAGATTTATTGCTAACTTTGCAGAATTGGTCAAGCCCACAGTGAAGTTCCTAAAGAAGGATGTGAAGTTTGATTGGAACCTTGAAGCTCAGCAAGCTTTTGCAAAAATCAAACAAGCAATTCAGGAGGCCCCGATTTTGGTATCCCCTGATTACATAAAACCATTTTCTCTATTTTCCTTTGCATCTTTTCATACTATTACAGCTATCATTTTGCAAAAGGATCAAGAAGGGTATGTGATGAAGGGGGCTCCCCTTAATACCACAAACACATAACAGAAACAGAGAAACCGCAACAATATGCAAGAATAGAAAATTGGCTTCTTATTATCTCCACAAATGTGGAATTAAAAACTTTCAGAATTACAAGATGCAAAGCCACATGAGCATTCCCTTACAATATTCTGTAGGACAAAGCCTCGAATTATTACCTAGATCTACTACCCAGAACTATTCTGAACTGCCTAAGACAATAATACAACCTTCCTTATATAGGCAATTTTCCACCGCTTGGGAAGGTTCCAAAATTTTAGCCAATAAGGCCGACCAACTTAGAATTATTTTATTTTACCTTTTATTACATCATAGTTGGCTCAAGATAACCTTTGAAACCCGAATAGAAATTTTGAAGAAAATTATTTTCTGCCATTTCAGATGGCCCAATTTCCGAAGACCATAAGTCATCACCCGTTGACCCGCTCAGCTATTATAACCCCATTTCAGAAATGCCACGAAGCGCTCTACAGGCTTGACCCATGCAAGCGCCCATCACCCAAATTTTTGACCTCATCCAGGGCCTCTAAAGCCTTCAAAACTGAGTTCAAAGTTTCTGTACCCTGCTGCCAATACCGAAAATCTTTAATATCTTCCAATATACACTTGATCTGGCAATGAAACTTTATTGGGAGACTTATATGACCAAAATGAACCTCCAAGAAAGAAATTAGATCATTCTAAGAACATACAAAAATTACCAAAAATAGTAACTTTCCATAAATAGCAGCTCTGCACAAAATAGCCCTTATTGAATATAAAAACAAAAATATTTTTGGGTGATGCAAGATTGCTCTTACACCCAGGATGCTCCTGCATTAGACACTCGGGGTAATTTGAGAAGTGACCCTGTCACGACTTAGGTGTGCAGAGGAAAACCAAGATGGTTAACCTCCACTTTTGTTAGCCATGATGAATCTTCAATAGGTCATCCTTTCCACTTGACCAGATATTCTTCATATGTCCTGTTTCTTGTGCTTTTGCCAACACGACTATCCAGTATATCTTAAATCTCCTTAGTGTCTGAACTAGTTGCTGGAATACTCCACTGTGCTGCTGTGATCTCATCTTCAACACCTCCTTCATGATACTCTGTCAGATCTGAAATGTTAAACACTGGTGAAATATTTAGCTCAGTAGGCAATTCTACCTCATATGCATTTCCTGAATCATGTTTCTTCAGTATCTTACATGGTCCAAACTTCTTCATTTTCAGATTGTTATATGTACCAACTAGAAACTACTCCTTCCACAAATGAACCATGACTTCATCACCAACCTGAAATTATTTATACCTCATTTTTTCATCTACCTTAGCCTTATACTGTGCATTCATCTTGGTAATATGCTTCCTCACCTCCCCATGGATGTTCTTCAAGTGTTTTGCAAAATTTTCAGCTTCAGCACTACTTATTTCTCCTTTATCTATCTTCCTCAATTCAGATGCATTTCTTGGACTACTTCCATATACAATCTGGAATGGTGATTTACCAATGCTCCTATTGATAGAATTATTGTATGCAAATTCCACCTGTGGTAAAATCAAATCCCATCCTATTGGCTTATCTCCAACCAAACATCTCAGCAAATTTCCCAAACTCCTATTCACCACCTCTGTCTGTCCATCAGTCTATGGATGATGTGATGAACTGAACTTCAAATCTGTCTTCAACTTCTTCCACAATGTACGCCAGAAATATCCAACAAACTTAGTGTCCCGATCTGAAACTATGGTCTTTGGCAAACCATGAAGTCTCACTACTTCTCTGAAAAAAAATTCTTCTACATGAACAACATCATTAGTCTTCTTGCAGGGAATGAAATGTGCCATCTTTGAAAATCTGTCAACCACCACAAAAATTGAATCATGTCCCCGCTGAGTCCTCGGTAAACCAAGAACAAAGTCCATGCTGATATCCTCCCAAGGCTTCTCTGGTACAGGTAATGGTTGATACAACCCTGTATTCTACTTCACTCCTTTCACCATCTGACATACTCTATAACTCTATACAAACTTCTTCACATCTTGCTGCAATTGTGGCCAATAATAATTCTCACCAACCAAAGCAAAGGTTTTATCATGACTAAAATGTCCAGTCAATCCTCCGCTATGCTTCTCCTTGATGAGATTCTCCCTCATAGAACTTTGTGGAATGCACAACTGACTCCCTTTGAATAGCATATCATCCTAGATGATGAAATCCAGCCATTTCATCCTGTCTAGAGTAATAGGATCTGTACAAGCTTTCGAAGCTTCACCAAAATCAGGATCCTCTGGATACAAATTCTTGAGTTCCTTGAACCCAACCACTTCAATCTGCATTTCTGTCAGCAATAGTTGCCTTCTGCTAAGAGCATCTGCAACCCTATTAGACTTTCCACTCCTGTGTTTCAAAACAAATGTATAACTCTGCAAAAACTCAACCCATTTCAAATGCCTTTGATTCAATTTTCCTTGACTATTCAATTATTGCAAAGCTTGATGATCAGTATACAAAACAAACTCCTTAGGAAGTAGATAATGTCTCCACTTCTTTAATGCCTGAACTATAGCATAAAATTCCTGATCATAAACAGAATATTTCCTCTTGGCATCATTTAACTTCTCACTGAAATAAGCAGCAGGTTTACCTTCTTGGCTCATAACAGCTCCTATTGCAGTACCACTAGCATCACAATCTACTTGAAACACCTTATTAAAATCTGGAAGTGCTAAAATAGGTTGTTCTGTAACTTTTCATTTCAACAATTGAAAACTCTTTTCTGCCCCATTAGTCCACTTAAATTCTTTTCTATCCCCTCTCATTGTTTCAGTCAAGGGTCCACAAATACTGCTAAAATTTTTGATAAACTTTTTGTAAAAGCTAGCTAAAACATGAAAAGATCTTACCTCAGTAGCATTCCTTGGAGTAGGCCATTCAAGGATAGCCTGTACCTTCTTTGGGTCTATTTTCAGACCTTCTGCTGAAACTACAAATCCCAAATACACTAACTCTTTCTTCACAAAACTGCACTTCTTCAAATTAATCAACAATTTCTCTTCTCTCAACTTCTAAAATACCATACGAATATGCATCATATGCTCCTCCAATGTCTTACTAAAGATCAAAATATCATCTAGGTAAACAATGACAAACTTACCCAGAAATTCTTTCAGAACCTCGTTCATGAGCCGCATGAAAGTGCTCGGTGCATTGGTTAGCCCAAAAGGCATGACTAACCACTCATATAGTGCTTCCTTTGTCTTGAAGGTAGTCTTCCATTCATCTCCTTCTTTGATCTGAATCTGGTGATATCCACTCTTCAGATCTATCTTTGAGAAATACACAGCTCCACTCAAACAATCCATAATATCATCCATTCGTGGCAATGGAAACCTGTACTTGATTGTAATCTTATTTATTGCCCTAGAATCTATACACATCCTCCATTCTCCATTCTTCTTTGGTGCTAATACTACTAGTACAGCATAGGGACTCAGACTCTCACGGATCAATCCTTTTTGTAACAACTCATGTACTTGTCTGTTCAACTCCTCACTTTTTGTAGGTGTCATTATGTGTGCTGCCTTATTCGGCAAACTTACTCTTGGGATCAAGTCCATCTGATGACTGATCTTCCTGACTGGTGGTAATCTATCAAACACGTTATCGGATACAATATCCTGAAACTCATTCAACAAATCTACAACTTCTACAGGAACATCTTCTACTTCCTCTTTACCAGCTTTTGGAATTAAAGCAAAACATACATGCTCATGCCTCATACCATCTAGAAAATTTCTTCCATCAACAAAAGTTATCCTTGCATTACCACATACCTTTTCTTCAGTCTCCTTCAATGGTTTTAGCTTATGTCACACTCCATCCTTTGTCAAGGAATAGGTATTTGCATGACCATCATGTACAACACATCTGTCAAACTGCCATGGTCTACCCAACAACATGTGACATGCATCCATAGATATGATATCACACAATACCTCATCTTGGTATCCGTCAACTTTGAACTTCACTAGGCATTGTTCATTGACCATGACCTTGTGGTCATCTTGTACCCAGGCAATCTGATATGGATGTGGGTGTTTCTATCTCTTGAGCTTCAACTTTGTCACCATCTCTTTTGACACCAAATTGTTAGTGCTTCCACTATCAATAATCACATCACAACATTTACCTTCACACTTGCACCTAGTGTGAAATAGGCTCCTCCTTTGCTCAGGTTCATTCTCACCACTCAACAAGACTCTTTTGTTAATCAATGTTTCTCCTCTTTCAGCATCTTCAAAATTTGATGATCTGGCATCTTCATCTACATGTGCAACTCTGGCCTGGCCTTCATTTCTCCTGTCTATTCTACCTTGGCACTGAGGACATTCAAATGCCCTATGACCTTCTTCTCCACAGTGAAAACATGTTCCACGGAAGCCACCTCTTCCAGATCCTTTTCCTCTTCCTCTTCCTCTCTGATCTCTATTATTCTGATCCTGGAAGTGATTGAAATTATTTCCTCACTGATTTTGACTACTACTGGCCTCATCTTTCTTTTTCAGATTTTCATTTCGGCCACCATATGACCATCCACCAGATCGTCCACCACGACCTCTTCCATTTTGTCTGCTCTCAAACTTCTTGTTCAACTTTTCCTCTACTTTTAGGACAAACTAGTATGCCTCTTCAATACTGTTCATTCGAACTAGATTCAGCTCCTCTTGAATGCTTGGCCTTAACCCATTAAGGTATCGGGCAACTTTCTCCTTATCAGCTTCTGCATGGTCTGTTCTGATGAGAAGTCAATAGAACTCTTCTGTATACTCCTGAACAGATCTTCCTGCTTGCTTCAAACTCTGTATTTTCTTTAGTAGGTCAAGCTCATAATCAATAGGAATGAACTGTCGCTTCAATTTATCCACCATTCGATCCCATCTCATGATTTTCTCCTTTCCCCTTCTATTTCACTCCAACTAAATCTCTTGCCACCATATCTTTGCATGACCTTTCAGTCCGGCCTTCACAAATTTGACCCTATCAGGATCCTCAATATCTTCATACTCAAAATATTCCTCACATTCATTGATCCAGTCGATCAATTCTTCTGGGTTAAGATTTTTAGAAAATGTAGGACCCTCAATCTTAGGTTTTTTCCCAATCTTAGAAATCACCCGAAAAAGTCTTTCTTCCTCCTGGTTCACAATTTCAACTTCTCCTTCTTGATATTCTTCTTCAGCTTCATCCTCGCTTTTGTCTCTGACATTAAGATTTATTCCTCTGTGAATCTCTTCTTGCAATGCTCGCACTTGTCTCTACAGCTCTCTAACCTCAGGTGTTATAGCACCAGCTCTTCCGCCATGTTCTCTTCATGGAGGCATTTTTGCAATGCGCATTGAAACCCTAACCACGGTCCTGGTGCAAACTGCCTCACAGTCGGTGATCTATTTACACACTCAAGAACTACTGCTTTGATACCACTTGATGAAGGGGGCTCCCCTTAATACCACAAACACATAACAGAAATAGAGAAACCGCAACAATATGCAAGAATAGAAAATTGGCTTCTTATTATCTCCACAAATGTGGAATTACAAACTTTCAGAATTACAATATGCAAAGCCACATGGGCATTCCCTTACAATATTCTGTAGGATAAAGCTTCGAATTATTACCCAGATCTACTACCCAGAACTATTCTAAACTACCTAAGACAATAATACAGCCTTCCTTATATAGGCAATTTTCCACCGCCTGGGAAGGTTCCAGAATTTTAGCCAATAAGGCCGACCAACTTAGAATTATTTTATTTTACCTTTTATTACATCATAGTCAGCTCAAGATAACCTTTGAAATCCGAACAAAAATTTTGAAGAAAATTATTTTCTGCCATTTCAGATGGTCCAATTTCTGAAGACCATAAGTCATCACTCGTTGACCCGCTCAGCTATTATAACCCCATTTCAGAAATGCCATGAAGCACTCTATAGGCTTGACCCACGCAAGCGCCCATCACCCAAATTTTTGACCTCATCTGGGACCTCTAAAGCCTTCAAAATTGAGTTCAAAGTTTCTGTACCCTGCTGCCAATACCGAAAATCTTCAATATCTTTCAATATACACTTGATCTGGCAATGAAACTTTACTGGGAGACTTATATGACCAAAATGAACCTCCAAGAAAGAAATCAGATCATTCTGAGCACATACAAAAATTACCAAAAATAGTAACTTTCCATAAATAGCAGCTCTACAAAAAATAGCCCTTATTGAATATAAAAATAAAAATATTTTTGGGTGATGCAAGATTGCTCTTACACCCAGGATGCTCCTGCATCAGTATGAGCATCCTATAGCCTTTTTCATCAAGTCATTACAATCTACTGAATTAAATTATGAACTAATGGAAAAGCAAGCCTATGCACTTGTGAAGGTAGTCAAAGCTTTCAGACCATATCTGGTCTGTGCAAAGGTTAGTGCTTATGTGCCTCATGCTGCAATGAAGGATATCTTAACACAGAGTGAAGTCATAGGAAAAAGGTGCAAATGGATAAATAGGATTCAAGAGTTTGACCTGGAAATTCATATTACAAAATTGGTGAGAGGATTGGGACTTGCTAAGTTAATGACTGAGGAAAACATGGACCTTGTTCAGGTAAATAATGTTGTTGCTAACATTGATATGATTACTAGTATTGAAATGCAACCCTGGTACAAGGATGTTATTTATTTTATTAAAAATGCTAAATGTCCACTTGATTTAAATGATAATCAAAGGAGTCTGAGATTGCAAGCTCAGATATATGTGTTGATCCAGGGTGATTTGTACTGGAAGGATAATGATGGTATTTTACTCTTTTGTCTGGATAAGCATCAATCAGAGAAAATGTTAAAGGAAATGCACTCTGGAATGTGTGGAGGACATCATTTAGTTTGATCAACTGCTCATAAAATCTTAAGAGTACGATACTATTGGCCTGTGTTGTTCAAAGACACTCATTCTTATGTGAGGAAATGTGAACCTTGTCAAAGGTTCTCTAAAAAATTAAAGTTTTTAGGTGCATTATTATTGAACCTTGTGGTTGCAGAAGCTCCTTTTACAATGTGGGGTATGGATTTTATTGGAGAATTCTCTGAGAAGTCTAGTGGGGGACATAGTCACATCTCGGTGGCTACTGATTATTTCACCAAATGGATTGAAGCCATCCCAACCAAAAGGGCAACCACTGCTGTTGTGATCAAGTTTCTGATGAACAACATAATTAATAGATTTGGTGTTCTTGTTAAATTGGTTGTTGACAATGCTATGAGCTTCAGGTCATAGGAGATCACTGATTTTTGCTTAGAAATGGGTATAGTATTGTCTTACTCATCCCCTTATCATCCAGAAGCCAATGGACAAGCTGAATCCAGCAACAAGAGTATTTTGCAGATCCTGAAGAAAACCTTGGAAAATAATAAGAGAAGCTGGCATGTAAAATTAAAGTTAGCACTATGGGCTAATAGGATTTCTAAGAAGAGGGCTACTGGTAAGTCCCCTTTTGAAATGGTATATGGTGCTAAATCAAGATTGCCAGTAAATAACCTCCTTTCGATCTATAAGTTTATACAAGAAGAGGACATGGAAATTAGTGATCCACTGCAGGAGAGAATGGTTCAGCTAATTGAATTAGATGAGATTAGAAGGGAGGGACAAAAGGAAAATCTAAAGTTGTAGCAGAAGATGAAATATCTTTTTGATAAGAGAGCAACTGTGAGAAAATTCCAGCCGGGTGATATGGTTCTCCAATGGAATGCCAGGGCTGAAGATAAAGGGAAACACAAAAAATTTGAGTCCTTATGGATGGGACCTTATATTGTTCATCAGACCCATGGTAAGGACTCATATTTCTTGCAACATTTGGATGGTGAAAAGCAGGAATTGCCAGTGCATGGACAATTTCTAAAAATTTTCTTCAGTTAATTCTTTTTCCATGCACAGTAGGCTTGTATATATGTATAGGTGTGTTTGTTTTTATTGTGTGTTTGTTTCCTATTTTAGGTTTAGGTTTTGTGATCTGCCTCCCAGAGATTCATAAGTTCTTGCTATGATTTTGCAACCAAGCATCCTCAGATAGAGCCACTGATGGGAGTATTCTTAATTTTCTAAGGTTTTTGTCCAAACGTTGGTTTAGTCCTCTAGTCTGTGAAGTTGTCCTAGGTACAAGTGCTAGAATGTCTTCAAAAATTATCATAACCCTATTTCAAAATTCCTTACCCTAGGTTTTGTCCTTGAAGAATTTTGAATTCATGTCAAAAACCCAAAAATGTTTGCCATTTTCAAAATAAATCCTAAGTCAATTACTTTATTTCTTTTCGAGCGTTACTTTTTAAGTCACTTAGGTCCATTAAAGAGCACATGCATTTATTTTTACGTGGGGGTTATATTTCTTCCTAAGTCTAAAAATCCGGTGGTATAAATAACATTTCTTATGTTTCAAGTTCATCCAACCGTGAATCTTCAAAGAAGATCTAACGGCGGTCGCATGTTCACATGGAATATTTCCAAGCCATGTGAACATGGGAAATAACCATTGATCTTATAACAAAATCCTGATATAGAAACAAGGTGGGACCACTGACAAGTATCTCAAAAGTGATGGCCTTCTATTTGTCGAGAATAGTAGGGCCGGTAACAAAAGAATCTCCGAGGGTTTAAAACAGTAAAGGGAAGATCGGACGGCTGTCGTATAATCACATGGGATCTTTTAAGCTATGTGATTATGTGATAGGCCATTGATCTTGCATTGAATCAAGTGTGATTCTCTAGTGAAACTTTTGACAGATGTGCATAAATGATGTTTTCTCATTGGTTAGCTTCAGCAGACACCGGTGCTCGAAAAGAAAGAAAGTACCTGACATTCTGCCAGGTGTTGCAAATGTGGAATTTCTTTATTGACAAAGGTGAGGTGGGACCGGCGGCTTAAAAGAAGACAATGATGGTGAGTGGTAATAGGTTTTCACATGTTCACATAAGCTTCTTTTAAGCTATGCGATCATGCGAATAGCATTTCATGTTAACGGAGGAAGTTACAAGAGACCGCCAAAGACAGAAAGGTAATGTGATGGTTAGTCACATGTTCGCGTGAGTGTTTTTTATGCCATGCGATCATGCGATAAGATGTTAGATCATCTACTAATGAGGATTGATGGTTCTCATTCAAACTAAAGATAAAATGGTGCGAAGTGAGGCTTCCCGTTAAAGAAGTGGCAGTTCGCTCTTTCAGAGGAGTAATTGTTTCAATCATGCTAAATTAATTGTTGATAGGACTACTTTAAGTGGCTCATATATCAGAATTTCACGCACTTTCAGAAGCACAAAGAGATCAAAAATTTGCAAAGACTCAGGCGTGAAGATTTCTGAGGTTTGGCTACTATTCCCGGGTGGTTTCTGAGAAAAAAGGTTGGTAAAATTCTTGTGCAATTTTAAGAGAATCACAGTTCTGTATTTAGTCTATCTTGCAAAGGTTTCTTTTAAAGATAAACCTTAAAATGGCCCCAAGGAAAGAATTGTCAGGTAAAATAGAGTATAGTGAAAGAGGTTTGCACGAAGATTTATTGCAGTTACTTCTCGGCTCTTCCACTACCCCGATGAAAAATAAGAGTTTGATTCCCAAAGACCCTAGGGTAAAAATAGCAGAAGGTTTATATGACATGACAAGTTTTATTAGAGAGGCCAAAATTGGTACTATCAACGCAAGAGGTGACTCTGATACCATAGGACTGGAATTATTCAAAGTAGGTTTTATTTAGAGAAATGCCCCTCACCCTGCAAGCAATATATGACAATCTAACCTAGGAAAACTTGTCGTGCCTTGTGTCTTTTTAGATGTAGATTTGATGACCTAGGTTGCAAAGAATTATGATCGAATCACTAAAAAAATTAGGGATGCAAAGGGAGTGTTATTGTTTAAAGTTTCAGCTGAAGAAATCAGGAAGGTGTTTGGTTTAAGTGAACCCTCGGAAAGTTTGGAAAGCATTAACTTTGAAGAACTAAGGCAAGTGTACAATGCACAAAGGAACTATTATAGAGGCAAGTTGTTGAAGGATTTCTGCACCAAAATTGGAAAAATGGTTGTTGTGGGGCAGAACACTCTGGAGCCTTTTAAAATAGAATATTTTGATCTCAGAGCTAGGGGTGCATATTGGTCATTATGTCAAGTTTTTGGAGAGGATGTTAGTGAAAGGATGCCGATACACTTGATGTGCATGATGATTCAAATTTTACATGCACACATGTCTATCACTTTTAATTTTGCTCCTTTTATTGTTGAATTAATCCATAATGGATTAGTAAAGATTCAAAAGAATGAAGGTGACAGGCCCTTTTTCTGGTACTCTTTCATAATGTACATGTTTCTGTTCAAAGGAGCGAGCTATTTTGAACAAGAAATGGAATTGGTGAGAAAGAAGGATGGTGAAGACATGCCAGTTCAACTATGGAGCCTCACAATGACCTGGGATAAGAAGGATCATAGTTTCATCAATTTTGATAAACATTTTGAAGCTAGACTCATGAAGCTGTTTATCTTAGATAACCCAAGAATCCCAACAATGTTAGCACAGCTTGTTAGGCCAAACCAGTTTGCTAAGAACCTGAACATCATACACAATTGGGGAGATGTTATTTTCTATAATGTATCAGCTATTATCAGGTTGTATGGTTTCAGGGGGACCCCTTTTATATTTCCCTATCAAGTACCCCTTAGGATTGGAATTGCAGAGTTCTTGAGGCAATTAGGAGATATTGAGGAGTGTGCCCTCACTGGGAAAGGCAAGGGAACTTTATTCCCAAATGTTACCATTTCCCATCAATTCATAATTACCAAGGGTGGATGGTCTACATGGATAAAATTCTGGCTCCATACCATATGGCTACTACAATTGCAGATCCAGAAGGTTTCTATAATGAAATGTTTAAAAAGAGATCCAAGTGTGCCATGATCAACCATATTTTTAATTTCCCTAAAGATATCATCAGGAATGTAGCAAAGATACAGGAACAAGAGGTTATGAAAGAAAAATGGTTGGTATACAAGAAGACACTAGATTTTATCCGACAATTTGATTCAGGATGGGATCCCCTAAAAAGCATAACTCCAATGGGGAAGAAAATAGACACTCTCATGAATTGTTTTTAGGATATTTTCCAGACTTTAAATGAGAAAAAGGAAAAGGTTATGAAGGATGATCCAGAAAAGGCTAGACAATTGTTGAGAAAGCTTGTGTTTGCAAAAGGGTTACCCCCGGGGAGGTATATGGTACAAAAGAAGACTGGATACAATGTGGTGATACTAGAACAGAGCCAGCAAAAGTAGATGGATACATCAACCTCACAACAGGTTGGAAAACAAAAGGAGATTGTGGAGATCCCTGATTCTCCTCATCCTTAGACTTATAAAGGTATAATTGATTCTCCACCCCCATCAAAAAGGAAAAGGTTGGAAGAGAGACCTACTCATGTGGAAAAGGAGTACTTCCCGTCACAGTCTCCTATAAGAATTTTTGATGACCAAGAGATTGCAGAACAAGTACAGCAAGTAGATGCTCTAGGTTAGATCTTTATGACTTATGAAGAAGTAAATGAGGGAGTGCCAGAGCTACCAGAAGAACCTAAGTTGGATCTAACAGTAGGGGAGTTAGCAGGTACTGAATTGGACCCTATAATCAAGCAAGCTTGTGAAGAATTTTTTGTTGATGACACTTTTGTTAAAACTAGGGCCTTTATGTAGTTTCTTTGGAAATTAAACATCAAACAATTTCAAGAAATCTATGAGAAGAGACATGAAGAGAATCTGGAGAAGGATTTACAAGTTATAGAGGAAGAAGTGAAAATAGAGATGACTACAAAGTTCAAACAAATCACTCCAGAACAAGGAAGAGATATGGTAAAGATGTCAGGAGTACTGATCCTCCCAGAATGGGATATAGCTGATGCAGTAGTGTTTGAGCCATTCAGAAAATAAACCACTCCTC
The DNA here is from genome assembly GCA_027943335.1 of Chamaecyparis obtusa. Classification (NCBI taxonomy): domain Eukaryota; kingdom Viridiplantae; phylum Streptophyta; class Pinopsida; order Cupressales; family Cupressaceae; genus Chamaecyparis; species Chamaecyparis obtusa. The sequence goes on along the minus strand of BSBK01007142.1, from coordinate 189,887 downwards.
TCTATAAGATTCTAGAAGAAGTAGAACAAGCTATTAAAGGAGTCACTTTCAGTGATAATCATCAAGCATTGGTAATGTGGTCTTTGAGGAAGAATGAAAGTGATAAAGGAAAGCAAATTGTCAAAGATGACCTCTCAGGGAGTTTAATTGTGAGAAGAGTTAATGATACATCTTTGGTGGAAGCATCAGGTATGGTAATGGCCATGGCACAATTAATAGAAAAGGTGGCAGAAAAGGAAGCTAAAGAGAAGGATGAGCTCACTGCAAAACTGGAAATAGTCTTGAAGGTTTATGGTGAGATGAAACAGGGGATTCTTGAGAGAGATATTCTGATTGTAGATTTAAGAAAGAAATTGGGAGAATAGGGCCCAATACAATTATCAGAGAAAATTCAGATAGCTTCCTCCTCTGCAGGGCCTTCCTCATCAAGCCCTATTATTGAACTTCCCCCTTCCCCTTCTCCTCCTTCCATAGATGAAGAGGATATTGATCAAAAGGTGAAGAATAGGTTAGGTGATAAGATAAAAGGTGTTGTGTCACATTTTTTTGCAAAGGTGAGACCTAATGAAATATACAAATCTGCAAAACAATTGGCAGATGTCTTAGTGACTTTTCAAAAAGAGGTGGCAACTGTGGACAAAATTTTGGAAAGATGGACTGCAAGGAAAGATACTCTGAGGTCATGGTTTGATCAAAATAAGGATTAGTGTTTTGTAAATATTGAGCTTGCAAGTACTTACAGGGTTATCAAGGATCTTTTTGACTTTGAGGTAAATAGGGAGAGTATAAGGAGAAGGTCAAAAATCTTAAGGACAAGATATTTCCAGGATGATTTCCAAATTTTCCCTGGTCTTATTAAGACAGATGGGGTAATCAAGGATAAAGGTCAATGGATGGAGAAAATAGATAGATGAGTTTTGACTAAAATAAATGACATTCTATGTATAGATGATAATACCCCATTAGTACACTTTATTGAACTCCTTCAGGATGCTAGGTTATACTTTGCTAATGTGAGAATAGAGGTTCATCAGTTGGTTGCTGAGTGGGAAAAGTTGTCCCCAAAGAAAGATGAGGTCCTTGCCTTTCATTGGCCAAGTGAAGAAACCTACATGACTTGGGAATCCACATATCTATCAGGAGATTCAGAAGAAAGGGCAATCAGGTGAAGAAGTGGCAGGTGTTAGTATTCCAAACTTTTGAAGGTCAATGTAAAAAGGGACAAGGATGTCAAACAAGTTATCATAGACACAAATGTGACACCTAGCCAAATAGAGTTGTAGATGGCATCTGATCCAGAAAATGAGGGAGAGAAAATTTCAAACAAAGGATGATGTAAACTAGCTGGATGGTGGTCATCATTCATGCAACAAATTTAGCAACTGCTCCAAAATATCTTTAGACAAAGATGCCACCTGCAAGAGTGTTGGAAAGAGATATTTGTAATCTGTTGTTGCAAACAAATTTCTCTATTTTGTAATCTTGTTTTTAGTGCAAGATCTTTTAACAGCCATCTAAAGCTTGTTGCATCCTTTTGAGGATTCCAAGATGGCTGATTGGTATAAGTATTAAGTCCTTGCTCATTTCAAATGAGGTTGAAAAATATACTGTAGAGGCTTGGCGCCATTGTTGAAATCTTAGAATATTTTATCAGATTTTGAAATGTATTCATACAGTGAGATTTTATTGGAATACAATAGAATTCCCTTGCATCATTTCAATTGTATTCTTGTTTGAATTATGTGGCTTTTGTGTATTGAATCTATAAGGTAGTTTTGATATACCATTTATAAGGTATCTGTGATTTTAATCTCTAGCTCCTTTCAAGGAAAGGGTAACGTCTTTAGGTTAATTTCTTAGAGCTTAGGAATTTGGAAAGAATTTGATGATCAAACATGTTTAAGAAAGGATGAATTGTAAGGCATTTCATCTGGGATTTGTTTGTGTTTCATTTAGAGGATTTTTGTAAGTATATGTTTCACTGTTTGACTCTATACCCGAAGATAAGGCACTGGTCTATCCTCGATTTGTAGAGATCTCACCCTCAACAAAACTTAAATAATAATTTACTTTTGAGTATGTTTGAATGACTAAGAAGATAAAGTTTGTATCAAGGATATAAACTAATCTTGTGATCCTTTCAAGAAGTAGATCTAAAAGGGGTTAACCTGCCCGAGTTGAAAGCTCAAAAAGAAGAAGGAGCTTATCCTTGTCACACTTGTCATTTTTCTGCAATGAATGTTTACTTCTGTTAATATCATTGTGGAGCATTGAGTCTGAAGATAGGTACACCCGCCTGGGTCTATGGAGCCCGAAGTAGAAGAAGGACTTGATCCTTATCAATTAGCCTTTTCCCTGTAAGAATCCGGAGTTGAGAACTTGAGAGTCAAGTTTGAAAACTATATTGGTGATTCTACATGAAAAAGAGCTAACATGCACATAGGGTGAAATCATTAGATTTTTCATACCACAATCCATAGTCCATTATTCCTCTTAAATATCTAAATATTCTCTTTACTGCTACATAATGTGACTCTCTAGGTTCAGCTTGAAATCTTGCTACCATGCCAACTGAATGTTGTATATCCGGTCTAGTGTGTGTTAAGTACTACAATCCTCCAATCATGGATCTATATTTCTTTTTCTCAACTACTGGTGTTTCATCTTTGCTTGATAATTTGTGTCCTGTAACCATAGGTGTTCCAACTGGTTTACAGTTCTCCATTCCAAATCTTTTTAGAAAATCATTCAAGTACTTTGTCTGGCTAACAAAGATACCATCATTGTTCTATGTTATCTATAATCCCAAAAAGTATTTCATCTCACCGATCATGCTCATTTCAAATTATGTCTTCATTTCATCAACAAATTTGTCACTAGCTTCATCTTCTCCTCCAAAGATAATGTCATCAATAAAAATAACTATAACTAATAATCCATTTTCAATTTCTTTTATGTACAAATTACTATCTACTGTTCCTTTAGTAAATCCGAATTTCAACAAATATTTATCCAATCTAGCATACCAAGTTCTAGGTGCTTGCTTTAGACCATATAATGCTTTCTTTAGTTTACATACCATATCTCCTTCTTGAGTCAAAGGAAAACCTTTAGGCTGCTCAATGTAGACTTCTTCTTCCAATTCACCATTCAGAAATGCGGACTTCACATCCATCTGATACACTTTGAATTTCTTAAAAGCTGCATAAGCTAAAAACATTCTTACTACTTCAAGTCTTGCTACTGGTGCAAAGGTTTCTTCATAGTCAATTCCATCTTGCTACGAGTATCCCTTACATACTAATCTTTCTTTGTTTCTTACTACTTCTCCCTGTTCATTCATCTTGTTTCTAAATACCCATTTAGTTCCAATCACATTCTTGTCTTTAGGTCTAGGAACCAATTCCCATGTCTTGTTCTTTTCAATTTGATCTAGTTCTTCTTTCATAGCATTAATCCAATGTTCATCTTCACAAGCTTCATTAGTAGATTTAGGTTCAATTTGAGAAATCAAATATAAATGTACCTTATTTCTAGTCATAACTCCTCTATCCAAACTTCCAATTACTTGTTCAATAGGATGATGTCTAGATAGATACCTATTCGGTGTCATAGTCATAGATCTTGCTTCAACTATAGATTCTTCTCTAGATTCTTCTCTGGTTTCTTCTGCGGTATGATTCTCATTCAACAATTCACTGTTAGTCTCATAGAATAATTCAGTAGTTTCAATGTTAGGTTGAGGATTAGCTTCTTCATCAGATTCATAATCAAGCATTCTTTCCTAAATTTTAAACTTCTCATCAACTTTAACATTTGCGCTCTCAACAATAGTTTTAGTTCTCTTATTGTAACATCTATATGCTTTTCTCTTGAAAGAATATCCAAGAAATATACCTTCATCACTTCTAGGATCAAATTTTCCAATATCATCATCTCTCTTTATATAACATTTGCTTCCAAAAATTCTAAAATACTTAATTGAGGGTGCATGTCCAAACCATAATTCATAAGGTGTCTTATCTGTGTCTACTCTAATTTGTACCCTATTTATTGTATATACTGTTGTATTCACTACTTCTCTCCAAAATGTCTTCACCAAGTTATTCTCAAATAACATAGCTCTTGCTGCTTCAGTTACTGACCTGTTTCTTCTTTCTACAATACCATTTTGTTTAGGTGTTCTAGGGGCTAAAAACTATCTCTTAATACCATTCACTTCACAAAAGGTGTTAAACTCTCTAGAAGTAAATTCTCCACCTTTATCAGATCGCAAACATTTAATCTTCATTTCAGATTCATTCTCAACTTTATTCTTAATGATCTTAAACTTATCAAATGCTTTAGATTTTTCTTTCAAAAATGCAATCCACATTATTCTTGTAAAATCATCAACAAGAATCATAAAATACCTTTCTCCATAGAATCCTCTAGTCCTGGTAGGACCACTCAAGTCTGTATGAACAATGTCCAACTTCTCTGCCAATGTGAACTTCTTACTAGGAAATGAACTTCTCTTCTACTTAGCCATCACACATTCTTTGCAAATCATGTTAGTAGGCTTCATAATTTTAGGCAAATCCCTTACTGCAAGTGTAGTACTCAATTTCACAATGTTATCAAAGTTTATATGACAAAACCTTCTATGCCATAACCAACTGCCATCAATTTTAGTAATCAAGCATGTCATCTCAGTAGGATTCAACTGAAATACATTACCTCTGGTTCTAGATCCAATTCCAATTAGATTTCCATCTTTATCCTTTATCACACAAGTTTTCTCAGTAAACCAAACTTGATATCCCTTATCCACTAACTGTCCAACACTCAAAAGATTATGTTTCAATCCATCAAAAAACTAAACATCATCAGTATTAGTCTTTCCATCAAGAGTAATAGATCCTATACCTTTAATCAAACAAGGTGCATTGTTACCAACTCTAACAATTCCTCCATCATAGTTGTTAAACTTTATGAACTTTTTCATGTCACCAGTCATATGATGTGAACAACCACTATCTATAATCCAATCAACTTTCTTTTCTACTTGGGAAACTAATGCTTTTTCTTATTTAACATCAGATTTAGAATTTTCTTCTTTAATTGCTACAAATCCTAATTCATCATTATTCTCAGTATCACTTTCACTCAAAGTTCTTTCTATACTAGCTTCAAGATCTTCATCATTAGCATAATAACATTCCTTAGATCTTCTAGGCTTGAAATTATTTCTGTAGTTCTTAACTCTCTTAAGAAATTTAGATGCAAAATGACCATATTCTTGACAATTTCAACATTTAAAAATTTTCTTACTGTCTGGTTCTCTTTTCACAAGCAAGCCAATACCTTCTTCAATCTTCTTATCTTCTTCATTTCTAGATCTGCTGTTGTTGGCATAATCTCCACTCACACTGGTACTTCTTGACAAAGTAGGACAAATAATAAGAGTACCGAATGCTATCTCCATTCTAGGTAAGTCTCCTGATAACCTTAAGTTCATCTTTGTTGCTTCCAATCTACCAAGAAGAGTCTCTCTTGTAAAGTTTGTAGTACAAGGTATAACTTGTTCAATCATTTGTGTTGTCTGCTTAAATACACAAGTCAATGTCCTCAAAATTTTCCATATCACTTCATTCTTTGTCTTTGATCCTCCACAAGATTTTATTCCTTCAATAATTTCTAACATTCTACCAATATAACTTCTAACAGATTCATCTTCCATCATTCTAATATCTTCAAATGCACATATCCAATTATGTAATCTAGCTCTTTTTGCATGTTCATCACCTTTAAAAGTAGAGTGTAAAGCTTTCCAAATTTCATGAGATTTCTTAAAACATTTTACCTGACTGTATTCATTTTCCAGAAGTGTTGTCAAGAGTGCTTCTCTTGCAAGTATATTACACATGAATAGATCTACCTCATCTTTAGAACATGTTTCAAGACTGTCTTCTTGAATTATAGTTCTTTCATTCTTTGTAATCAATCAATAGCCTGGTCCTAAATACAATAGATGTGTCTTCATATTTTCCTTCCAACTATCAAAATTTACTCCATCAAACTTAGGGCTTTCTTTCCTAAAATTTTCCATGGATCTCCTTAAGCTGTTAAACTTTTCTTTCAAGGACCTGCCGCTCTAATACCAATTGTTAGAAAGTAAAGTCCACCAAGATAACTGAGAGGGGGGTCAATCATTTATTAGATAATTATAACTTTTATCATCTTCAACAACATTTAACCATGTAAGCAATGCAATTACTAACCATACAAAGATATTCATACACAATGACACAATAACACAAGATATGTTGACTAGGGAACCTCTTGATCAAAGAGTAAACCCCGGTGGGAATGATGCCCACAAAAGATACACTAATATGAATATTCCTTATGAGAGGATGGACTCTATTAGGAGTCTTATGAAATACATTTAGTACATATAAATCCTTGTTAGGAGATTTTGAATCCCTATTAAAAGATTCTAACCCTGTTAAGAGTTATGGAAGATAGAAGGACCCACTGCCCAAACAGCTTCAGGGTAAGATCACTAAACACACTATCCAAATAACCTTGATATTATTCAATAGAATAATATGAAATATGTTACCTCCTTACTATGCCAAACTGCACTCACTGCTACACTAGATCTCAATTCCAGATCTTTGTACTTCGCATGTCTTCCTTCACAATTTCTCTTTCACAACCTCTTAGGCTTTTTTCTTTACTTCATGCTTACATTCGCATGCAACCAAAACCATGGTCACACTTCTTTCATATTTCCAACTACTACAATAATGAAAAACATTCCTTCCTTTATATCACACTCAAATAATTACAAATGAGTCGGCACATAATTACAAAATAGAAGTTTCCATATGCTACATCAAAATGACACAAAACTGTCGGCTTCCAAATGCAATAACTCTTCACTCATGTGACCTAAAAGTTTTTGCTAAGAACCACATCACCATCAATGTGTCTCAAACTTCCCTTTAACTGTGCAAAACCAGATTCCATCTTGATTAGGATATATCATCCAATTTCCACAAACCGCTACTCAGGAACACTACCTGAATACTGCTTTTACCAAAATGCTCATAACTTTCATGAATCAATGAATTACTATATGTGCTCTTAACCAGAGACAAATAACATATCAAAGAATATAACCTCAAAATTTCATAGCTCCATCTACAATATCCCACGTGCGCTAATCAAAACACTATCTACTTCTCTGCTAGTCTCCAGAAGATCACTGTGTTGACATCAATGACAATCATAGTCATGAATGCAAAAACTACTACTACCGAATGACTACCAACATCCAGCATTCATTCCTAACAAATAGAGATAGAATCAGAGGTCTATAAAAATGCAAAACAAATTAGAGGAGAATCAAGAATATTCAGAAGTGATCTATAGTGATTTTAAAGTTCGATAGGCCAAGTTTGACCATGGTTGACCCAAGTTGACTTTTGTTGAAAAAATTGAAGAGTTGAGAAAATGATGATGGGATGTGATTCTAGCAAGAATACAACATCAGAAGGTTGACTACACAAGTGTTCGATCACGTTGGTCCCAAAAATTTTAAAACATGATTTTGAGCTATGTAGAAGTGTCAGATTTTGATTTCGATTTCGATCCCAAAAATGGATTTAGAGTAGTCGATTTAGCCAAGGGTGAAGTTTTCCCACAAAATAGAGCACTTTTGAAAATTAGTTCAAAATTGATATAAGGCCTAAAAGGGTCATTTTCAATTCATTTTAAACCTTTGACTTTTTGCAGAAAAGAGAGCTCTAAATGAAAATGCAAGGAGTTCCAGTGAAGTCGCATAGATTTGAGTGCTTGAGACATCATAGCTAGCCTCCATTGTATGACCCACCTATGAGTAGTCGATGACTTGCCTTGCCTTTTATTTTTTTCACACATTTTAGTAGATTGTTTATATTTTTAGCTCATTTTAGGAACTAGCTCGTGAGAACTTGAGTGAGAAAAGAGGTCCTTTACGGGTCAATGAATATTCTCACGTGAGAAATTATGAAATAATAATTTCTCCCAGGAGCCTCTCTATAGGCTCGCATGAAAAGGATGTAGAATTCACATGGGAAACCCTTCACAGGGAAGACCCCTCATGCAAACTGATGCACAGGCTTGCATGGCTGGGAAATCTTGTGCAAGACTCCTACTTCCTTGCGTGGGATTATGTATGAAAGAACCTAATTTTGAGCCATAATTTTCATAGAAATAGCCTAGTAGATCATCTGATAACTAGTTTTAGGATAGGTGTATAATTTTAAGTGTCATTTTTCTTTGAAATATCATCATGATTTCAATCATTTACTGATCATGTGTTGTCTCTTGCATTGCAGGTTGACTTCCTAGATATCATATTCCAGTCTCACCATCTAGTGATCGGTGAGGTAGTCAGGTAGTTAGATGATACTAAGATAGCACACATAAATGCACTAGGATTGTCATATCTTCATGATGTACCTGATATTTGGGTAAATCATAGGCTACTAGGGGCACTTGTTGAGTGTTTTCATTCAAAGATGAACACATTTCCCTTACCATAGGGTGAGATAATAGTGATGCTAGAGGATATCTATAGGATCCTCAGAGTACCATTCCATGGGTTCTGCGTGGAGTATGATGTGCAGTGTACAACAGGGACTGCAACACTCAGAGATATTTTTTAGGATGAGTTGGTCATGGGTCGAGCGATCCCCTGGGAGGATCTCATCAGAGACTATGGTCCAGGTCATAGGTTAGTAGTTGTTCTAGTAGCATTCTTGGGCTGCTACTTGATATCAAATAGAGGGGAGTATGGACTAGAGTGAAGCTGGTGATGGATTTTGTAGAGGATGTTAGGGCCGTCAGTTCGCTATGGGTGGGGTGAGTGTATGATAGCCCAGATGTATCATGAGATGCATGAGATCATATACAGGGATGTGAGGAGCATGGAAATAGGGGTTTTTGTACTGCAGATATGGGCCTAGGAGCATCTCCCTATATGCAGGCTAGTTTTCCAGGATACACGGTAGCCTCTAGAGCCGTACATATACAAGTATGATAGATAGATGACCCAACCCATGATGGGTAAGATAGAGTAGTGGAGGACTTCATTGGATGATATGGTCATAGTAGTATGGCAGCCATGCATAGGCACAAAGGTCTAGGATGATGCTAGGCATGAGCTCAGATATATGTTTTGTTCACGAGCATTAATTGGCCACTCAATCTCCATTATTGAGTGATTCCCACTATCATGGGTTTTGTGACAGTTTGACAAGCCACAAGATATCTCGCAGGAGTACCATTCATATACCTACTTTGCTGATAGTGAAGAAGGGGTGGTTTTCCAGACTAGATCTGCCTTGGGCTACTACGGAGGTGGACCATTTTTCCTCTACCTCGATGACCTCTCTTAAGCTCCACTACTACCTATTGTTGCTACTGTGGTGGTGGTTGGGCTACCTACTACTGTGGTGGTCACTGGGCTACCTACTAATGTGCCATTGATGTTGGTACACCCATACCAACTAGATCTATGAAATGAGGGCATGGATGAGTGGTCAAGTGCTCTTGATATGCTGGTGTCATACCCCCGTCTACCATTGCAGACGGGGGTATGACACCAGCATATCAAGAGCACTTGACCACTCATCCATGCCCTCATTTCATAGATCTAGTTGGTATGGGTGTACCAACATCAATGGCACATTAGTAGGTAGCCCAGTGACCACCACAGTAGTAGGTAGCCCAACCACCACCACAGTAGCAACAATAGGTAGTAGTGGAGCTTAAGAGAGGTCATCGAGGTAGAGGAAAAATGGTCCACCTCCGTAGTAGCCCAAGGCAGCTCAGTACAAGTCAAGGGCGGGGATGATGATATGCAAGACCCACCTATATGGGGTCCCATTTCTAGGGATATGGTGTCTCAGCTATAGGAGTCACTATGGAGGAGCCAAGAGAGGGTGCGGGTGGTGCAGAGACAATTGGGTGACCTCCATATACAAGTAGTTGTTAGGGATGCCTGATTAGAAAATAGAGATCAAGAGAACATGGAGCTAAGGGAGGAGTTAGCAAGAGCTCAGATGGAGACTTGATACGAGGCTACACAGGCATCATACTATTATGTAGCGTACATCAGTGTGGTTTTGGATGTGGCAGAGCAGGTGTTGAGATTTTCAAAGTATGTAGGAGGTCCAAATTTTACACAGGGGCCTCCTCCATAAGAACCTCCTCGACCAGACATGCTGCCTCTTCCACCTCCTCTAGGTGGGGAAGGCCAGAGCTAGAGAGATAGTAGCCTTGATATAGTGTTTCATGATGTCTCTAATGCATAGGCATCCTTTTATTATACCATTCTTTTGATAGACTGTGATCGAGTAGCACCATTTTTGTAGACCAAAACACTGATATATATAGATCTGAGCTCGATTCTTTTGGTATCATTGTATGTTTTATATATTGCTTTGAATGTTTTATGATTTATGAGATGTATCCTAAATGATTAGATAAGTAGATGTGAAATGTATGACATGTATGGATACATAGATGAACATGCACATGGTTTCTATTATGTATGTATGAAATGTAAAATGCAGTGATAGATGAGTGAATGCAATGTATGTTTTGATTTATGCTGATGATGAATGTACATGTGGTATGAATATGTAGATAGAAATAGTGATGTATGCAAATAATTTATGAAAATACACTTTGTGAATGAAAGATGTAAATGCAATATATGTGTTACTAATCATCTCATGTGAAATATTGCAATACATGACAGGTACTAACCAAAAGAACTTTTTTGAAGATCAAGAATGAGGATCAAACAATTGTGCAGTCATGATGAAGTTGGGATGTGAGATGAGAACCCTTGGCATACAAATCTAGGAGAATGCAAAGAAATGATCATCAAACACTATCGCAATGCAGGTCTAGAATGAAAATGCAAGCCTAAGATAAATGCAATCCCTAGGACTTGGTTGTTGGACCCATTAGATAGTTTTCATCACAAAGCTTTTGGTATAGGACAGTCATGAGATATCATACAACTCTCACTGATAGGAAAATCATGAGAATATGAATATGACATTGTTCTTAGATTTTTCGAAATGAGGTGTAAGAATTAAGGTACAAGAAGCTAGAATGACTAGAACACCTATTCCTTTTGGTTTAGCAAGTAAACATAAGCACCAAAGTATAGTTTCTAGGATGACCCTAATTTTTCTTACGTTAAATCACACCAGACACATGAGAGTTTCTTCTTTTTCTAAGTGATTGAGAAGCATACTAAGAATACTCGCAGTGACCCTTACATTCACTTCACAGGAGGAGTGTTTGAAATTTTACTTGTAGTAGAAAGAAAGTCACTCAAAAAGACAAGGAGAAGAACCAACCTCACCAAAGCTTCCATATAAAAGGAGTTGAGGTACACATGGCCATCTAACACATGATAGAGGCTCTCATAGTGGACACTCATTTTATATGGATCTAGTGGATCATTGGAACTAAACCGACAAGTAGAAAGCAAAGAAAAGATCATGCCCCTAGTCTTTGCACCTCTCAGTCAGGATAGACATCTTGGAGTTTCTCAAGAAGGAATGACAAAGAAAAAAAGACAAGAACACAAAAGAAAATCTCAGCATATCTCAAAGAAATAAAAATTCAATGGTAGTGTTAGTTTAAGAGGATTGATGTTGAATTGGAAGAATATGTTGTAGGCGATAAATTGTAACTAGATGATGACAGTAGATAGATGCAGTGAGGACCACTGGTGAATGATGAAAGAGAGATCCTCAAGAAGAGAGATCTTAGAAAGTGAGGTAGATGTAGTGAGAACCACTAGTGACTGATGCGAGAGAGATCCTCAAGTAGAGAGATCTTAGTGTCACCTAAGCATCAGTAGGAAGATGTAGTGAGAACCATTGGTGACTGATGCAAGAGAGATCCTCAAGGAGAGAGATCTTAGAAAGAAAACTACACATCAGTAGGTAGACATAGTGAGAACCACTAGTGATTGATGTGAGAGAGATCCTCCGAAAAGAATAGGACAGTGCTCCCTTGACCAAGAAGGATGTCCCTAGAGTATGACTAGTTTCAATCCATGTAGAGTAGAGTATGACCAATTTCAATGCATGAGATAGCAAGCTAAATAAGGAAAAATAGGAAAGTGACTGTACAAAGCCAAGTGGTAGTGTGATAGGTGTAACATTGGAGAACAAGAGGTGCTTGTTTACCAAGTTTTCACTGTCTTGGTAGAACTTTATTTTTTCTGCCATGATGCCTATTTGCTAGGTTTTCATCAATGGCACATTTTTCTCTTTTTAAATTTTTTGTGTTTTTGTGTTTTTGTATTTTTTATTTTTTTTGTATTATCAAGGTGCTTGTTTACTAGGTTTTCACCAGGATAATAGATTTTTTAGGAAATTTTGTAATTTTTTGAATTTTTTCAAAATTTAACTATGTACATGGAGCATTTAGAAGATGTCTCAATTGCAGAATCACTTCAGATGCAGAGCATTGATCAACTCTTTGAGCTATTCCCCTTCAGTAGAAGAGAGTTGATAGGCGCTAGACCCAAATGTTGGAGTAACAATATATGAACCAAGCCATTTGGGCTCAAATTTTCCCTTTTGGATCTATTGTTGATGATTCTTGGGGTTCTCTCTCAGGAGGAGATCACCCACTTGGAAATCCATTGGTTTAACTTTCTTATTGCTGCTCTTGGACATCCTCTTCTGATATGTATGAAGGTGATTGAATGCCACTTGTTGATGTTCATCTAGTAGTTCTAGCTCTTGTAGCTAAGATATTATGTTGTCATCATTAGTGATGAGGACCTTTAGAGAGACTCGTAGATTAGGAATCTTGCCCTCAATTGGTAGCACAACATCCACTCCCTAAACAAAAGAAAAGGGTGTGGCCCCTGTCAATGTCTGTATGCTTGTGTGATAAGCCCATAGAGCCGAATTGATCTAGAGATGTGAGTCTCATCCAGATTTGTGAACTGTATGGTGCAAGATTTTCAGAATTGCCTTATTGGATGCTTCTACTTGTCTATTACCCTAGGGATAATAGATTGAAGACCAGTGTTGCATGATTTTGAACTTAGAGCAAAGTTCTTTTAGATCTTTGTCATTGTTCATGGTGGGCGCTAGAAATGTGATAGTTAAATATGGACCTCTAACTTAGCCATACACTTCAACATAGTCATTGTTCACCAGATACACAAAACAATGAATGTGGGATCATTCATCCTACATGCCTAGATGGTTTGACCTATTGCCTCATATCTAGGTAGGGTTTTGAGTAGCTCTTAGAATCAAGAGTCCAGTAACCATAGACTAGCACTAGAATAAAGGATTTAACTAGAAAGTAAAATGCAATTATGCTAAGATGAGAATGCAAGATTAATCTAGGAAATAAAAAATGAGATTAATCTAAGAACAAGGAAAGTAAACTAACATATATTTAAATGTATTATTTAATCTAAAAATGATATTAATCTAGCATGGAAAATGAGAGTAGCTAAAGCTTTTGAATGCAAACAACTTGAGATTATAATGTGATAGCACTTTGTTACTCAAAAGTTGCATCCTCTTGAATGAGAAAAAAAAGTTCTTTTATAGAATCCCAGGTTCAATCGACGGTCAAGATTGAATCAGATGAAAGGTGGAGATTGAAGGAGGGTTCAATTTAGAATAGCAAGTTTCCTGTAGAGAGATAGTCAACTGTTTTCCTTTTAAGAGTGTGGAGCAGTTAACTGATTTGTTGCACTTTTAGATTTCCAGTTAACTCAAAGTTTCCTTCTTTGAACTAAAGAGAGGATTTTGCAGAGAATATTAGATTAAATAAATATAATATGACCTCATAAATGGATTTTCTCAATTATTTAAATAATTAAATTCAATTATTAGAATGAGGATATTTATTTAAAAACCAAATATTATTTAATTCCTTGTTATGCGTTTTAGCTAAAGAGGGTGAATTTAATTTAATTAAAGTGCTAGGACTTTATAATTAAATTAATAAATCATAGGGTTTATTTATCCATTACAGTTGATATTTAGGAATTAAATATAGCATGTGATTAATGCAGATTTAGGGTTTTCTGCATTTGACATTAAGTCAAGTAGGGTCAATTTGGAAGATAGAATTGCCTAGTAAAATAGGACTTTGATGATTCATAAATTGATAGAATGAGACTAATGCAACAAAATCGGTTAGGATAGAAAGATGCCAATTTTGGGGTATTACAAAACCAAGTGGGGTTCGTAAAAGAGACCCAAACACACCCCTAGGCACATTTCTAACCCTCCAAAATTACACTTAAGGCTCAACTTAGAAATTCAAAGAAAAGCCCCGACCTCAAGCTCCCCCACCAATGGATTCACATAGGTATCCAAAAAGGTACTTACCTAGGTTGGTGGTCATCCAATCCTGAAGTGGAACATGTCATGGCCACATGTACACAATACACGTGTCAAGTGACACACACAAATTTTACACCTCACAAGACACATGGAATTTCCACTTGAGCACATACATAAATTAAAATTTACAATTTAACAAATTGAATAGAAACATACAAGCTCATTAATTTTACAAATATAATACTATATAATGAGGTTTTTTTGTCTTTTATTAGATGCAACCCTGGCTTGCACTGAATTCACATTGGCCTAGATTTGGTTGCCTTGTCTATTACCATGGTCTTATTTCCTTCACATTAAATCCAATATCAGTAGTCCAAGAAATGAAATCCAGAACATATATTTAAAATAATCCTCAAATCAACTTTTACAAATTATTTACATGACATAACAAACTAGAATTCACATTACATAATAATTTAGCTCTTTTCACTCATGAAAACATATATAAACAATATGTAATTAAGTAATTAACTTTCAATTCATAATAGAAATCTCATTACATCATAATTGCATCCGATATCCATTTCCTAATTAATCACATAAATAAAATCCATCATGTCATCCTAGCATTCATAAAATCAAATTAACCATAAATGTAGATCCATAATAATGTCAAAAGGTAATCATCATAACATCATAAAATAAGGTGGATCTAAAATCTAAGGTGCTCAAATCTATGACATAAGTGTCTAAATCCATAGTGCATAAAAAAAAAGTCCCAAATATGAATCTCTCAATAGCATAAACTGAAAAGCTATGATGGGGTCGGGGTGATGCCTAACAAGTGAGGAAACATTTTCCCTAGTTGCAAGATATACCTCTGTCAGGACCATTATTACTTTTTCTACTTCTAAAGGATGTGAGATTCATTAGATGGATGTAAATAATTCATTACTTAATGATATAATAGAAGAAGAAGTATACTTGGAACAACGTAAATGGTTTTTATACATAACAACAATTCACATGTGTGTGAATTAAAGAAGGCATTGTATAGGCTTAAGAAACCTCCCTGGGCCTGGTATGGAAGGATTGATAAATACCTTCTAGGTCTAAAATTATTCAAGTATGATGTAGATCCAACCTTATATTACAAGGTAATCAATGGTGAAATTTTAATTCATGTATTTTATGTTGATGATTTATTAATCATAGGAGAAGATCGCCTAATTACAAAATGTAAGAAAGATCTTGCATCAAAATTTGACATGAAAGATTTAGGAATTTTACATTACTTCCTTGGGTTAGAAGTGTGGGAAAAATATGATGGTATTATTCTAAATCAAGGGAAGTACACTATAGTCATTCTAAAGAGGTTTGGAATTATGGAATGTAAGTCCATGACAACACCTCTGGAAACAAATTTGCACAAGCTTAAGACAACAACAGTTGACTTAGAAAAGGTAGATCCTACTTTATACCAATAGATAATTGGATCCTTAATGTATTTGGTTAACACAAGACCAAATATTTTATATTTTGTAAATTCCTTAAGTTAGCTCATGTGTGAATCAAAGAAGATACATCTTGTTGCAGTTAAACATATTATGAGGTATCCTCAAGGAATAATAAAGTATGGTCTAAATTACACCAATGTTGACCTAAACCTTCATGGGTACACTAATTCAAATTTAGTTGGTTGTGTGATAGATAAGAAAGAGTACATAGGGGTACTACTTTAGTTTATGATCATATATGATCTCATGGATCAATAGGAAATAGTTATCAGTGGGACAAATTTCTATAGAAGCTAGATATATATTGCAACATCCATGAGAGAAAAAGAAGCAGTATGTCTTTGTAAAATTTTAGTGGGATTTTTTGGTGAACCTATTAATCCTACCATTATTCATTATGATAACCAAGGTTGTATAAAACTCTCAGTGAATCTAGTATTCCATGACAGATCGAAACACATTGAGATTCCATGCCACTATGTCAGAGATATGGTAGGTATAAATTTGATTTGATTGGAACATGTAAGTACAGATGAACATAATATAGACATTATCACCATACCATTAGCGAAAGAAAAAGTTTCTCATTTTTGTAATAAAATTGGTATGATTGAAATGTAATTATTAAATTTAATATTTATTCATTTGTACTTATATTAAGATGTTTATTGTGTAAACTCTACTTATAATGTGTGTGACTCCATGACTTTATGGGCCCTGGGATATTCTTTGAAAGGTGATGAATTTTCAAAGGATAAATAGTTATGTATGCCAAGTATCATGTTGGATATCATATGACTTGATATCCGTGAACATATCATGACAATGAATAAAAAATTATGGTAGATACCACGAGACTTAGTATATATGGATAAGCCCTAATATTTAAAACTATCATGGTGGATGATATGTGGGAATAATATCTTGATACCATGACTTGATATTTTTATGATAGGCATCATGTGAAATGATGCGAGTGCACATATCATATAGATTTCCAAATGAGAGTGTTTATTAACATCATGCAAATTGATATTCGAGAACACCATCTCTTCTAATATCCCAATGAGGTTATATTTCTCTTGTAGATCTAATAAAGGATAAAATTATTCTTTCCTATCTAAGAGGGAGTGTTAATGTTTGTAGATTTGGTCAGATTATTCTAACCTAAATATTTGATATATCTCCTTCTTTAGATGAAATGAAAATTATACATTATATACATTATCATTATACATTTGATGATATTATTAAGATTCATTCTAGATAGTTATCATTACATGATAACTATGATAGTTATAATTGATAACTATCATGGTTATCATTATTGATAACTAATATGAGTAAAACTAATATCAATTATTGGATTATGGAGAGGGGGGTGAATCAGTAATCCTTGATTCTCTGTACCTTAAAAAAATTCTCTGATTCAACTCAGTCTGACACACTTCAATACTAACCATTAATAGTAAATTAACTTTATAAATCAATAATAACATTCACAATAATCATTCAACACATATAACAACAATATTTAATGTGGAAACCCAATTCGAGAAAAACTACTATGGGAATTGTCACCCACTAAATAATTCACTCTTCTGAAGTGAACTCAGTTTAAAGCCAATTTGGTTAAAGATTACAATATACATTGTTAAATGTGACCCAGTTAAGGGATTTTCCTCATATCTTTTAGGATCTTCACCCTGTTAGGAGTGCCTTGGTTAAAGGTCTTCAAACACTCTTTTAAAATGTTACCTTTTGCAAGGATTTACAATACGACTATTAAGTCCACTCAGTTAAGAGACTTTTCTATTACAAATGTTAATAAGAAACAATGAATAAACTGACCTCTAAATATAAAACCATCTTTGCATAACCACATCCCTTATGTGCTCTTTGTATTCACTTCAATCCTTCACTTTCCACTAGCTTCAACACTTCATCAAATTCAGATTTCTGACTCTGAATTCAACATTTTCCTTCTTCACTACATCATTCAATGACTTATAAACCCTTTAACTTTCCAGTCATTTATCCATTCAAATTCAACCTTTATATAGATATTGTTGTGCCTCTTAATCTCCTTTATTACATTTTATTTTGGTTAATCTCAACTATCCAATTTACTTCATACACTAATTCAATGAATATAGATCTCGGTAAAACATTTTATCATCACCTCAAAATTTGAACTTTGTTGGAATTTATTCCTTCTCTTTTTCCCACTTAGATCTATACCATAGATCATCACATTGAATTTTCCTTATTGTACATCTCTCTAGCTAATTCTTCCCCATCATCCAAATCTTCTATCTTGTCATAGCTCAACATTAAATGTCATTCTGATCCTTGTGTTTAATTTGTGTTCCTTTCTTGGTGGTTAAATCTTTGCTTTCAACTAAATTTCGGTAAACTTTTCTTAGTGGTTAAAACATATTGATTGGTGTTGAGTTTCTTTTCCTTTAGGGAAACTTACTTTCCTTTTATCGAATGACTTTTTCCTACTCAGTAACAAAAATATTTGGCTTACGACTTAACTAATCTTCTTTAATGACTTGATATAATCAAAAGTTTGGTAAAAAATAATTATATCAACATAACCTTAACATTGTCTTATCTATATCAGTTGCCCAATTAAGCTCTTCATCTTCATAACATTTCACTTCTTCTTTTTAACTCATTGAACTTATATCATACTCTGAATGATATGGAAACACAATATAAACAAGATATCAATTGCTTGACATTAATGAAAATATAATAATTGATCTAATCATTCTACAATCTTGTATACCTCTGATAAAAATTAGTCTTCATCATCATCACCATCAGTTATAGTAACAATCTCCCTCTTTGGCATTGATGGAAACACTTTGCTAGAAACTACAATTGAAATAGTTATTATATTATCCATGATGTCAAACCTTAACTGGTGAGATAGTTTGTATCTAGTAGAGTACCATATCTGTTGATTGATGAAGAAGATTTGAAAAGAGGAGAAAACAAGAGGACCTAAGGAAAGGTTGAGTTATGTGATACTACAATGGGTACTTGATTAGTTGGCACATTGACAAGGTAATTTTTTTTTTTATATTTAACACTAAGTGAAGAAGGAAATTAGATTTGAAGCATAGGCTTAACCAAGAAAAAGAGAATTTTTTTTGTTTAAGCCAAGTGATCATAGTGTTGATTGAGTGCCAATATAAGCTAAGAAAATTTAGTGTCGACCGAGCATCAGTAATCAATGAGTGTCAAAGAATTAGTAGAGTGAAGACAATGTTTTGCAAGAAGAAAAGTCTTAGCGATGACCAAGTTATCCAGTGATGATTGAGGAGATGAACACAATATTTCCAAGTGTCAGTAATTTATAGTTTGTGAAGGAATTGAGAATCCTAGCTGACATAGTTGAATTCTTGGGATATTTAAAATGTTTTGACATTATTAATGAATAGTATGGAGCATTTAATTCATGGTTAACCATTTTCTTATGGATTCAAGGAGAAGTTTGGAGATGTATCTAGAAGGAAAAAGAGGAGAACAAAATGATGGAAGGATTCGATGAATCTGACCTAAACCTAAGATCTACAGAAGAGATTTAGCGACAAAAGATTAATCTACCTGATCAAGGAGGTATAAGGATGACCTAATTGTGAGGTTATGTGTATTGTGGAAGAGGTTGATGTTATTGACTAAGAAATCTAAGAAGAAGGCTAAAGAAGAGCTATGAAGAGCTGAATAGAGTTGAGGTGAATGCTTGAAGGGATTTCCAAGAAGATTAGAGATGGAGATAGAAATGCAGGTCAATCAGTAAATCAACATGTGAGCGTATTGGATATTTATTTGAAAGTGAGTTGTATATTTTAGATCATAACTTACTATTAATTTCTAACCATTGTATCAGTCAAAATCCTTAATCAAGGTTGACCTAATAGTCATTTTGTAAACACTTTAATCAAGGTGACATTTTGATGGAATTTTCTTAAGCCCTCTAACTAGACCACTCTTAATAGGGTGATTAAATCCTTTAATAGGGTCACACCTAAAAGTGTGTATTGTAAACCTTTAACAGGGTTAGCTTCTCACAGAGCTCACTTCAGAAGAATGAAAAATTAGTAGCATGTTATTGGTGGTTCCCATATTGGGTTTCCACGTTAAACTCTAGTGTTATACTTAAGTGAATGTTATTTAATGTGTTGTTGAAAGTTTTATATTCTGCAAGTTGATTAATTTTGGATAGTGGACTACAAGTTTTATGTTGTTGATTTATTCTATAGAGACTGAGTGAATTGAGGAATAGATCTAAGATTGTTGAAGAGTTTGAAAGTTGAATTTGTACATTTGGACTTGAGGATAAATGATTCACCCCCCTCTCAGTTATTCTAAATCATTCTAAAAATTGGTATTAGATTTGTTGGTTCTTGTAATAAGAAATATTAAATGTGCTTGAAGATAATGATCAAGATGTACAAAAATGGGGTACCAAAGCTGAACAAGGAGAACTTCCTTGCATGGAAAAGTTTGATGAAATTGCACTTAGCTGGTATTGGTGATTCAATAAGATACTATGTGGAAGATGAGTATGTGCCAGTCGGTGCACCTATGATAGCCGAGGAGATGAAGGAAAAACAAGAACACAATTAGGAAATGTTAGAGATTACATCAGCCCTAAGTTATTTTAAATTTGAAGACATAAAGAATTGTACTACTACAAAGAAAATGTGAGACACACTAGAAGCTATCTATGATGGGGACAAAAATGTGCTAAGGGCCAAATCTAAAAGCTTGAGAGGTAAGTTTGATGAAATGAAAATGTTAGAAGGTGAAAACATTGTTCAGTATTGCGGTAGAGTTAAAGAGGTAGTGAATGCTATTAGAGGAGCTAATGGAAACATTGATGATGATACTGTTATTAGAAAATTTTTGATAACTTTACTTCCCATCTATGTTATAAGAGTTTTTGCAATACAAGAATCTAAATGTACTCCTAGTAATGTCCTAACTTTGGAAGGTCTTATTGGTAGACTTACTACTTTTGAGTTGTCTAATTTTGATAATTTTACTACTCACAATATTGAATATGCATTCAAGTTTGAAATGGTTCCTCATAAGTCTAAGAAAGGAAAAGAAAGATATGTAAATAGTGACAATGACACTAATAGTGATCGTGATACTTTTGATGATGATCTAGATGATCTTGAGGAACTTATGGCTAGAAGGCTACTAAGAGGAAAAGGAAAATTAAAAGGTAAACTCCCTATAATCCATTTTTCATGTAACAAAGTTGGGTATATGGTAGCAAGATGCACTGACAGGATTGACAAGGATGAAATAAGGGAAATAAAGTATAAAGACAAAATAAATGAAAGAGATCATAGAAGGTACAAGGACTACAAAGAAAAAAGTAAGAAATCCTGTTATATTGTTGAAGAAGAAACTAACAGTGAAACTAGTGAATCTGATGATTGTGATATATAAGTTTTTTATGTTGCTATGAAAGATGCTTCTGATGAAGATGAGAAAATTACACTTATCTCATGTGAGTAAAGGTGATAAATGGATTATTAATAGTGGTTTCTCACATCACATGACTGGTGATAAAAGTAAATTTGAAATCTTAAATCATTATAAGGGTATAAGTATCAAGTTTGGTATTGATGCAACATGTCCTATGAAAGGAAAAAAATCAATAAGGTTAACTGATAAGATTAGATGTGATAATGATTATTGGGTTGAAGGTCTTAACTATAATTTTTTGAGTGTTCCATAGTTGAATAGTACTGGTAATTGAGTTGAATTTCATTACATGAAGGCTAAAATATTTGATGCCACTAGTGAACTAGTTGGAAGTGGAGATCAGACAAAAGGTAATTTTTTCTATCTAGACATATCTAAAGAAACATGTTTATTTGCACAATTTGATGATGTACTATTATGGAATAAGAGGTTGTGTGATGTGAAATTTTTAAATTTGGTAAATATTAGTAAGATGAAGAAAGCTAGAGGTTTACCAAGATTGAAGAAACCTGATAATGTAATGTGTAAACAATCTCAATTGGGAAAAATGACAAAGGATAGTTTCAAGAGAAAGACATATACTTCTGATTAGATTTTTGAATTGGTTCATACTGACCTTTGTGGACCTATTGGTGTGCAAATTTATTATGGTGATAACTATTTCATTATGTTTTGACTATTCTAGAATGATGACTGTGATGTTTCTGAAAGAAAAATTTGATGCCTTTTAGTTGTTTAAGTGGTATTTAGAAAAAATTGAGAAAGAAATAGGTAAAAGCTTGACATGATTGAGATCTGACAGAGGAGGAGAGTTCATATCAAATGAGTTCAACATATTCTATAATGCTAGAATAATAAAGAGACAAATATTTTCTCCAAGGACACCTCCATAGAATGGTATAGAAGAGAGGAGAAATAGATCACATATGGATTGTGCTAGAACACTAATGATAGAGAAGATGTTGCACAAAAATAATGGAGAGAAGTTGTAAGTACAACTATTTATACCTTGAATTGAGTACAACTCAAGAAAGGTAAAAATGTTACACCTTTTGAATTATGGCATGGTTATGCACCTAATGTGAAATACTTTAAATTCTTTGCAAGAAAATGTTATATACTGAAAGACAGTAAGAATGTAAAACTTGATACTAAACGTGATGAGGGCATATTCCTAGGATATTCCACTAAGAGAAAAGCTTACAAGTGTTTGAATTCTAACACTAACAAAGTTGTGGAAAATGAAAATGTTAGATTTGATGAATATATAGAAAATAATGTAATGCAGTCAAGGATGGACAATCCAATTAAGGACTATCCAAACTTGCAGCCAAACCACAACACAATGGAGTTACACAACAATAACACTAGCTCTGAAAGAGAACTGAAATGTTTATTCATAAATTCGGTGATTACATGCAATGTACCAGGCTGTAAGGCCTTCCTGGTTATGGCCAAATGCAAAAAAGTAGTAAATTCTGAGAAATCAACAAGATCTGGTCTGATTCCAGCTAGTCTAGTCCTGACACAATCAGCAACTGATGTAAACCCTAAGGAAGATCTAAACTTGTGCCCACAAGCCACCAAGAAATCTCCTTGTCTCCAAGCCTCAACCACTAGCTTTGTTATCACAAACTATCAAAAATCAATCTAATTTGCAAGATCTCATAGGATCTTTTCCACAAACTCCATTCTATCTGTCCTAGATTTTTGTCCTATACAACTACCCCAACACCCTTTTAAATACTAATCATCAACCACAAGTCGACTGGATGAAACAATTAACTCTTACAAATAAATATTAAATGCAATACAAGTTAGCTCTCAAATAGAATTATAATTATTAAATTCAACATGTCGGCCTCTAGATCCACATAGGAGAATCCAATAAAAGATACTAGCCATAAATGCACCAAGTTAGCTAGGAAAATCTTTAAGAACACTAGTTGGTAAGACCATTTACTAAGCAAAAGAGAAAATAACTGAGCAACAGTGAACCAACCATGCCAAGCATCATTGAGAAACATAGTTATCATCAAGTGCTAGGTGAACTGATGTCTTTAGTTACCGAGTGTTCTTTAGAGACTGAGCACCCTAGTAAACATTGTAACCAGACAACCATACTCCAAGACCAAGAAAATACTTCACCAACTAAGATCAAAACTACCAATCTTCCCTTCAAAACAAACATATTTTTGGGTGATACAGGATTACTAAGAATCCTAGGATGGTCCTGCATCAGACACCCCAAGTAAAGAAGATTTTATCATAAGGAAATCAGAAACATCTTAAGGGAATCAAAATAGGTATGCCATATCTATTCTTAACCCATATCTCCTCTTGTCCTTCATTCCAAGTTGTCTTCACTTCATCCACTATCCCCTGCATCAATTTTTCCCGCTTCCCACTTTTCTTATCTTTGCTATTTGTAACTGATAACAACTGACTCTCACCATCCCTTCTACTATCGATCACATTAGTACTATTGGTTTTTGAAAACTCTTATGCCACTTAGGGCTGCCAATATGCCTTGAGACTGATGTTAGGACTAGTTAAATCCAAGTGTGAAAGCTCTGCAAGGAAACTAGACCAACTATAGGGACAAGACTGCCCTCTTCACTTCTAGCTCTGCAAAACCATGGCAGGTGTACCTAATCTAGTAACTTATAACATTTTAGGACTTTGGACTAGATTAAACAAAGCAGATGATAGAAAGAGAATACTAAATGCTAACCAGACATTCATTGAATCTCTATTGCTATGAAGGGTAAAATGGCCTTGTGACCTCAAGACTATGAGGGATTGCAAGATTGGAGATATTAAATATAATTGGTTTTCTTGCAGGATGCAGATAACCATGCAACACTTTGCATCAGCATAGGGATACTAGCTTAAGATCAGTGCCTTATCCATTGGGCATCACACTTGAGGTGAATATGGAGCACAAGGACAACTACTAGATTCATCTGAGAATCCAAGCCATAAACATAGTTAAACATCTCTTACACTACTTACAAGTATCCTTACTGATTGAACCAAATGAATCTATGCCTCACTTAGAGACTTTTAACCTGATTATAAATCAAGGCTGAGAGATGAAATGTATACATAAGCAACCAAATGCAATGAGCCAGAAAACTCAGAATTCATTAAGAACAACTAAAGGAGAGATCCAAGAATGAGAAACTGTATTAAGTATGTGGATTCAAATCCCTGTATTACAAGTTGATTCAGAAAACATCATAGACAATATGCAAAAGATACATGAGGTTTTTCCCTAATGCTGATACAACCACTAGAACTAACAAAATTTAGAAACCCTAAACTATCAAAAACATCCAACTTATACCACTAGCTGTCTTGGAATTCTCTAGGAGAATGCAACAAGCTTGGGACAGCTAGGGTTAGGGTTAGGGTTTCACCCACCAAAACAATCAAATCAAAAATCAAAACAATTTATCACAATTCAGAGGGAAAAACACTGAACCCTGCAAGCAATCAACACTTGATCTTTAATCATGAAAGAATCTCTAAAAGTGCATCAAAGATCAACAAAAATCTACAAAATTCAAACTAGAAGTGACCCTGCAACTACTTTTGGTACATTTCATTAACTTCTCCATGTTGAAACATCTCTTCTGCAATCATCTCACAACCTGGAGCACACTGGAGCGGTGGAGAAAATTAGTTTTACCAACTCTGGCCCTTTCTGTCATCAATTTCAGTCCTTTCTAGTCACTGGAAACATCTCAGAGATTTGAATTTGAAAAGTAACAGTTACTTTATGGTTTTACCCTTGAATCAGTGACCCACATTTGAAATTAGATTAACATTAAGTCACGACCGTCGATCTTTATCTTCTAGGGCTTTAAGATCTTCACTTCACCTTAGACAACATTGATGGCTATCACTAGACCACCAAGTTAACTTCCTCGCACCTTATCCCAATGGTGATACGATGGCCACAAGATCTGTCAGCCCTTTAATCAATTTAGAAACCCAGTGGCCCCACTTAATCATTCGATGAACTGGTGATAAAGGCTATCATTAGTTTTCCAAAAACACCTTGCCTCCGCTAAAAACTTTAGCGATCTCATGACCACCCTTCGCTGAATCGCCAGACAATCTAGAGAACTACCAAATCTTTTTGTGAATGAGTGAAAAGCCTAAACTTTATCAGCATCGCTAAGACATCAAACCCCACCTAGGTCCACTTGATGCCACCTATCACCACACTATTCATTGTATCTCCCTACTCACTAACACAAGACCCACCTGTCATAAGCCTTAAAATGGATGGCGGGCGTAAGATCTCATAGCTCTGAGAAAACATATGAGAACTTACGCCAGCCATCAGATCATGTCCTCATCACAAACTCTTTGATAGTAGCCCCACAACTAGCTCTTTGCATAGTCACACTGTCATTTCTCCACCTGTCCCTGACACATCCAACCAGAATACGCCAGGATGGCCTGACCTGTCATCGGACCCACAACAGAGCACTGAACAAAAAGAAGATCAGACAGCTGGTGCAAAATCACATAGCCCTGACAAATCCTTCATGCTTTAGTGACAACCATTGATGCTCTGACATGTAAGGATCCTCTGACTTATCTAGAAACCAGGTCCCACCATCCATCGCACTTGTGCAGTTAGGGAACGCCAGCAAATAGGAAACTATGAGGTCAGAAACACACATGGTTTTCAATGGAAAAGACCGAAAACACACAAGGTTTCTAATGCCAAAAGATAAGTGCACAAAAGCTGGAAGGCATAAGGTCGAAAATAATGAAGGTTTTCACACAGACTGAAAACATCATGGATTTTCAAAAATATTGTGGGTTTTTGACACTGTGGCAGATTCTAAAATATTTTCTTGCAGACCTTAAACTCTAATAACTCCCTGGATTTTTTGATTCAGTACGTGCAAATTGGACTGGAGTAAGGTGACACATTAAACACAAGGCAGGACACTTTTACAAAAAAATTTGCAGGGAGGAGGCCATTTTCAAAGGATTTTTGCTATGACAAAAAAATGGCCTAGCAGTGGCTCTAGTTGGGGATGATGGGTAACTTGTGCCCATGCGAGAATTTAGGATTTTTGGGAGAGCAGACCACCCACTGGACAAAAATAGGGAACTCAAAAACTAGCAACTGAACCAAGAAGAGAAACACACAATAAGAAAGGGTAACTGTACAAAGATTTACAATATTTACAAAAGGCTCAAGGCCCCAAAAATTTTGATCAGCCTTTACCTCTATCAAACAAGTAGTTTTCATCTCCATTCAATAGAGAAAAACTAAAAATTCTACTTCCATGTGACATAACACAATTATATCCATTTTCCAAAAGCTCAGAACAAAAATTACTATCACATTCCTCCTGAGGGCTGGAAAGGTAATCATACCAATTCTAAAAATGTTGTGGCACATGCATGTTGTAGTCAAAAAGGAAAATGTTGAAGGAGCCACAAGATAAACCATCCTTAATCCTATCAACAAACCCAGGAATTCTACTGTCCATACGAAAAGAAAAACACTCCAGCTCACTTGAATCACCGGTGTAGACACCATCAGTCTGATTTATATCAGAAAAATGCACCTCCAAGGAGAAGATGAACCAATCCTCATGAAAACACTGAGGGAACTCATCACATGGGACATGATCACAAAACATAGGAGCAACCTACATCTTGTCAGCATTTGACAAACTCAAAAAATGTCAGTGGGTGGGAGGGAGAATATCAATACACTCACCATGAGCATGTGAAATTTGAGTAGCTGACTGGCCATCCTTCCATGGCCTAGCAAAAGATCCAGAATCAGGGCAAGACTCAAAATCTATACAACCTTCCCAATTAGTACTCAAAACCATATCAGGGACATTAGCATCCCTTGAAGATAAACAAACATTGATGACCTCATCATCTGATGAATCATATTGCACCTGGTTGTCATCTAGCAGTGCTGGGGTAACAAAAGGATTAGAGGCACACATTTCAAAGTCAGATCTCACTTACTCATGCTCTCGATCAAAATTAATGTGTGTTGGATGTAGGAACTCAGAGTCATCCCTCCCTGCATATCTAAGATGTTCACAAGACAATAAATCTGAAATTTGTTCACTGTGAAGTGAACAGTTGTCCCTACCATCACCTTCCTCTGATAAGCAGTCATCAGCAACATCTTCATTCATCCAATCCTCTTCTTCATCTGACTAACTACACAAATCTTCTGCCCCATATTGAGAAAGAGCATCACTCTCATGATTGCAATAAAGAGTGTCATCACTTGACACATCTCCTTCATAGGTTCCATCATTCTCAATAACATTACTACTAGACACAACCCCAAATGTATCTTCAAGATCAAGATCATCATCATTAAGTATCCACTCCCTAAGATGCTCATAACACTCTTTATACAAGGAGGCTGGCCAATGGGTTGATTCAGGAAGAGCTCCAAAAACAAGCCAATGAACATAGACTCTGGAAACTCAACGTCATCAGGAAGCTCATCATATGCACCACAAAATCTATCATAGAAAAAAGATATGGATAGATCCTATTTGCACCCCACCTTCAATCTTACCAATTTTATACAATCCCTAAAGATGCCTTGGTCTAATAATGCAAGCTCATCCTCAAGCTTACCCATTACAACTTATTAATGCAATACTTCCATAAAATTACAACTAAAAAATTGAAGCATGCAAACCTCTACTCACACCTTATTCCTTTTTTTTTTAGTGCTTGATCACTCAATAAGGAAACATTTCAACTCTTTGAGAAATACCTAGGAGTTTTGCAGCAAAGGACTTTGTTGACTAGAAGGCAGGGCAAATCTTGAGCTCACCATCTAGCTCCATCAGATTTTGCAATGTAGAGTCACCACCTCCTTGAAGAGGAAAGCATTTCACTAATTTGTGTATCTCTTCCAACCAACCAAAACTCACCAGGATAACATGCACTATTTATCAGAAGATGCACTGATCAAACAGAGACAAATCAGAGCCGCCACTCACAACTAGGTGAGAAAATTTCAGCAAACGCTTTGTTTTTGTATTTGACTCTTTCCAATGGCCTCCCTAGTAGAGTCGCCATCTTGTTGGTGTTTGAAAACTCTTATACCACTTAGGGCTGCCAATATGCCTTGAGACTGATGTTAGGATTGGTTAAATCCAAGTGTGAAAGCTCTGCAAGGCAACTGGACCAACTATAGGGACAAGACTACCATCTTCACTTTTTGCTCTGCAAAACCATGGTGGGTGTACCTAATCCAGTAAATTATAACATTTTAGGGCTTTGGACTGGATTAAACAAAGCAGATGATAGAAAGAGACTACTAAATGCTAACCAGACATTCATTGAATCTCTATTGCTATGAAGGGTAAAATGGCCTTGTGAACTCAAGACTATGAGGGATTGTAGGATTGGAGATATTAAATATAATTGGTTTTCCTGCAGGATGCAGACAACCATGCAACACTTTACATTAGCACAGGGATACTAGCTTAAGATCAGTGCCTTATCCATTGGGCATCACACTTGAAGTGAACATGGAACACAAGGACAACTACTAGATTCATCTGAGAATCCAAGCTATAAACATAGTTAAACATCTCTTACACTACTTACAAGTATCCTTACTGATTGAACCAAATGAATCTATGCTTCACTTAGAGACTTTTAACCTGATTCTAAATCAAGGTTGAGAGATGAAACGTATACATAAGCAACCAAATGCAATGAGCCAAAAAACTTAGAATTCATTAAGAACAACTAAAGGAGAGATCCAAGAATGAGAAACTGTATTAAGTATGTGGATTCAAATCCCTGTATTATAAGTTGATTCAGAAAACACCATAGACAATATGCAAAAGATAAATGAGGTTTTTTCCTAATGCTGATACAACCACTAGAACTGACAAAATTTAGAACCCCTAAACTATCAAAAACATCCAACTTATACCACCAACTATCTTGGAATTCTCTAGGAGAATGCAACAAGCTTGGGATAGCTAGGGTTAGGCTTAGGGTTTCATGCACCAAAACAATCAAATCAGAAATCAAAACAATTTATCACAATTCAGAGGGAAAAACACTGAGCCCTGCAAGAAATCAACACTTGAACTTCAATCATGAAAGAATCTTTGAAAGTGCATTGAAGATCAACAAAAATCTACAAAATTCAAACTGGAAGTGACCCTGCAACTAATTTTGGTACATTTCATTAACTTCTCCACATTGAAACATTCTTCTGCAATCATCTCACAACCTAGAGCACACTGGAGCGGTGGAGAAAATCAATTTTACCAACTCTGGCCCTTTCTGTCATGAATTTCAATCCTTTCTAGTCGTTGGAAACATCTCAAAGATTTGAATTTGAAAAGCAATGGTTAGTTTATGGTTTTACCCTTGAATTGGCAGCCCACATTTGAAATCAGATTAACATTAAGTCGTGGTCATTGATCTTTATCTTCTCGGGCTTTAAGATCTTCACTTCACCTTAGACAGCATCGATGGTTGTCGCTAGACCACCAATTTAACTTCCTCGCACCTTATCCCAATGGTGATACAATGGCCACAAGATCTATTGACCCTTTAATCACTTTAGAAACCCAATGGCCCCACTTAATCATTCGGTGAATTGGCAACAAAGACTATCGTTAGCTCGCCAAAAACACCCTGCAGACAATCTAGAGAATCGCCAGACAATCTGGAGAACTGCGAAATCTTTTCATGAATGAGTGAAAAGCCTAAAATTTATGAGCACTACTAAGACATCAGACCCCACCTGGGTCTACTTGATGCCACCTGTCACCACACTATTCATTGTATCTACCTGGTCACTAACACAGGACCCACCCGTCATAAGCCTTAAAATGGATGGCAGGTGTAAGATCTCATAGCTCTGACAAAACACATGAGAACTTATGCCAGTCGTCAGATCCCATCCTCATCACAAACTCTTTGATAGTGGCCCCACAACCAACTCTTCACATAGTCATGCTATCATTTCTCCACCTGTGCCTGACACATCCAACAAGAATATGCCAGGATGGCCTGACCTATCATTGGACCCACAAGAGAGCACTGAACGAAAAGAAGATCAGATGATTGGTGCAAGATCACATAGCCCTGACAAATCCTTCATGCTTTAGTGACAATTGTTGATGCTCTAACATGTCAGGATCCTCTGACTTATCTAGAAACTAGGTCCCACCATCCATCACACTTGCACAGTTAGGGAACGCCAGCAAATAGGAAGCTGTGAGGTCAGAAACACATAGGGTTTTCGACAAAAAAGATCGAAAACACACAAGGTTTCTGATGCTAAAAGATAAGTGCACAAAAGCTGGAAGGCATAAGGTCAAAAACAATGAAGGTTTTCACATAGACCGAAAAAATCATGGATTTTCAAAAACATTGTGGGTTTTCAACATTGTGGCAGATTCTAAAATATTTTCCTATAGACCTTAAACTTGAATAACTACCTGGATTTTGTGATTCAGCACATGCAAATTGGACTGGAGTAAGGTGACACATTAAACATAGGGTAGGACACTTTTACAAAAACATTTGTAGGGAGGAGTCCATTTTCAAAGGATTTTTGCTATGACAAAAAAATGGCCTAACAAGTAACTCGGTAAATCCCATCCTCTTCAAACTCCTCAATCAACCCAATATCATCTGCATCTCTCTATATCATTAATTTTATTATCTATTGTACTATTTTTTTCAGAAAGACCACCTACCTCTTAATCTCAACAAACTCTTTAGATATATCATTCTCCTTCTATTTCAGACTAGACTTTGTAGGAATAGGTTCATCAACCCTATGCTCCTTAGGTTTGTCACAGTCACATGAACAACACCTAAAAACTCCACATTCCTTAGTCCCTGTCTCCTGTAAAGGTAACATCTTATGCCTAGATCCTTCATGCCTAACCACATAGGTGTTTGCACAACCATCAAAAAACATTTCTATCAAATTGCCAAGGCCTCTTGAGTAATAGATGACAAGAATCCATAGGAAATACATCACACAATATTTCATCATGATAAGATCCAATCTGAAAATTAACCAAGGATTGTTCTTCAATCCTAACTATAGACACATCTTGTATCCAACTAACCTGATAAGGGTGAGGGTTTTTCTTCCTTTCCAAATTTAATTCACTAACCATGTCTTTTGAAACAAAGTTTTTAGAACTGCCACCATCAACTATGACATTACATACATTATCCTTGCACTTACATCTAGTTTTGAACAAATTTCTTCTTTGTACTAGTTCATGGACACATGCAGCTAACCTCCTAGTGATAATAAACTCACCTTTTTCTACAACATTCATAATGTCTTCTTCAGCAGTTAGTGCAACTCTTTTTCTAGGACATTGAAAACTTCTATGACTCTCTTCACCACATTGATAACAAGTAGTAGTGAACTCATTTTTCCACCTTCCTCTCTGTCTAGTATTGAAATTATTAGTAAATTGACCATTGCCAGATCCTACATCAGTCTTCTTAGGATTCTCTACCACATTACTTTCAGCAACTATTTCACTAGTCTTACCACCTTTATTCCTATTTTTTTGTCTTCCTTCATACTTCTTGTTCAGCTTCTCTTCAATCTTTAATGCCATCTGATAGGCATCTCCTATTTTTGTCATCTAAATAGTAAGTAACTCTTCTTGAACACTAGGTCTCAAACCATAAACATACCTAGCAACCTTCTCTTTATTAGCTTCAGAATGACCAATCCTAATCAAGATCCTATAAAACTCCTCTATATACTCCTACATTGATTTGTTGGTCTTCTTCAAGGCTTGCATCTTCTTAAACATTTCTAAGTCATAATCCATCAAAATGAATTGCTTCTTCAACTTGTCAACCATTCAGTTCCATCTAGTGATCTTTTCCTTTCCTCTCCTACTTCTTTCCAACTACACTTCTCTCCACCAAATATGTGTATGACGCTTCAGTTTAGTCTTTGCAAATCTAACTCTATTAGGATCTTCTATTTCTTCATACTCAAAGTACTCATCTATCTCATTAATCCAATCAATCAACTCTTATGCCCTAAGCCTTCCAGCAAATGTAGAAACTTCAATCTTAGGTATTTTCCCAATTTGAGACATAGCCTTTAGGATTCAATTTTCCTCTGGATCCCTAGCTTCTTTTATAGCTTCTTCAAAATGATCTTTTTCCTTAGATTCATCATCACTATCTTCTTTCAATGTATTTTTGTTTCTTAATTCCTCTTGTAGATCTTGCACTTGTTTATGCAAAGCTCTAAATTCATCAAGACTAAAATCTCCAGCAAGTTCTTCCCTTGAGATCTCATGAGCTCTCCTCAGAGGCATCTTCAATCCAAGGTCCTGGTGAAAATTGCCTCTCCTTTGGTGATCTGTCCACACATTCAAGATCAACTCGCTCTGATACCACTTAATGTAGTCAAGGATGGAGGATCCAATTAAGGACTATCCAAACTTGTAGCCAAACCACAACACAATGAAATTACACAACAATAACACTAGATCTAAAAGAGAACTAAAATCTTTATTCATAAATTCACTGATTACATGCAATATGCCAGGCTGTAAGGCCTTCTCGGCTATGGTCAAATACTAGAAAGTGGTAAATTCTAAGAAATCAACAAGATCCAATCTGATTCTAGCTAGTCCAGACCTGAACCTAAGGAAAATCTAAACTTGTGCTCACAAGCCACCAAGAAATCTCCTTGTCTCCAAGCCTCAACCACATAGCTTTGTTATCACAAACTATTAGAAATCAATCTGATCTACAAGATCTCTTAGGATCTTTTCCACAACTTCCCTTCTATCTGTCCCAAATTTTTGTCCTAAACAACTACCCTAACACCCTTTTAAATACTAATCATCAGCCACAAGTCGACTGGATGAAACAATTAACTCTAACAAACAAATATTAAATGCAATACAAGTCAGATCTCAAATAGCCTTACAATTATTAAATTCAACATGTCGACCTCCAGATCCACATAGGAGAATCCAATAAAAGCTACCAACAATAAATGTACCAAGTCAGCCAAGAAAATCTTCAAGAACACTAGGTGGTAAGACCATTTACCGAGAAACAGAGAAAATAATCAAGCATCAGTGAACCAACCATGCCAAGCATCACCGAGCAACACAGTTATTGTTGAGCACTAGGAGAACCGATGCCTTTAGTTACCAAGTGTTCCTCAGAGACCGAGCACCCTGATAAAGATTGTAACCAAGAAACCATACTCCAAGACCAAGCAAATACATCACCAACTAAGATCAAAACTACCAATCTTCCTTTCAAAACAAACATATTTTTGGGTGATACAGGATTGCCAAGAATCCTAGGATGCTCCTGCATCAGAATGAGGTTGAGTGCAAGAAAGGATGTGAAGATTACAAATATTTTATGTACATGGAAGAAGGAGAGGCCAGTAACATACATGAGATAGAAAAAAACTTTTTTGAGAAACAACATGAACCCATTGAGTCACAACTTGAAAATACAGAGCATTAGAAGGATGTTGTTGAGCAATCAGAAGAAGAGGCACACAATCTACAAGATGAACCTAAAGAGAAAGAACAAGTAGAAAGGAGATCCAAGCCTACCTTGACACAGTATGTGAGAAGACAACATAAGCTAGAACATATCATTGGAGAAAAGGAATTTGGAGTCATGACAAGAAGTAACTTGAAAGATCAAATATGCTTGTTATGTGAATTTGAGCCTAGTGAAAGATGCTTTAGAGAATGAATATTGGATCCAAGCCATGAATGAAGAAATATATAAGATAGAAAAGAACAAAACTTGGACACTAGTGCTGAGACTAGAAGACAAGAATGTTATTGGAACAAAGTGGGTGTTCAGAAATAAGCTAAATAAGCATGGAGAAGTCACAAGGAATAAAGCTAGATTGGTATACAAGGGATATGCATAGGAAGAAGGCATTGACTATGGGGAGATATTTTCCCCAGTTGCAATATTGGAAGGGGTGAGAACTCTACTTGTATATGGATATTTTAAAGGATTCAAAGTGTATCAGATGGATGTCAAATTTGCATTTCTAAATGGAATAGTGGAAGAAGAAGTATACATTGAACAACTAGAAGAATTTTTTGACCCATGAAAGAAGAATATGGTTTGTAAACTACATAAGGCATTTTATGGATTGAAATAATCCCCTAGAGAATGGTATGAGAGACTCCATAATTATTTGATAGAGATTGGATTTTCAAGGCAAATGACAACAATAATCAGTACTTTAAGACTGAAAAAGGTAAAGGGTTATTGTTAGCTGAATTGTTTTTTGATGATATCATATTTTGAAGACAAGATGCCCTATGTAAAACATTTTCAAATCAGATGCAAATTGAATTTGAGATGTCTATGTTTGGTGAGATCAAATTCTTTGTTGGTTTGCAAGTTTATCAGATGAAGAAAGGTATCTATATTACACAATCTAAGTATGTCAAGGAGATAGTGAAATTTTTTGGTATGGAAGATTCTAGACAAGTAAGTACACCCATGGCTACTGGAAAAAAACTATAAAAAATTGATGATATAGTTGAACTGAATCAAACATTGTACAGGTCAATGATTGGAAAGTTAGAATATGTTGTCCATAGTAGACTAGATATTTCCCTAGTAGTTGGCATTGTTGAAAGATTTTTTGAAAATACTAAGGAGAATCACATGATGGAAGTGAAAAGGATATTGAGATATCTAAAAGGAACATAGGACTATGGATTGTATTACATGAAGAATGAAAAATTTGAACTGAAAGTTTATGCTGATGTAGATTGCACTGGAAATGTGGATGACAAAACAAGTTCAAGTGGTGGTGCATTCTTTCTAGGAAAGATATTAGTTTCTTGGACAAGCAAGAAATAGAACTGCATTTCCCAATCTACAACAGAAGCTGAATATTTAGTAGCAATAGTGAATTATTCAAATTTAGTGTTGATCAAGCAATTGTTAAAAGGTATGAAGGAAAAAATCACTAAGCTAGTTGTTATTTTCTGTGATAACACAAATGTTATTAATATATCAAAGAACCCTCTAATGCACACTAAGACTAGGCATATTGTTATCAAGTATCATTACTTGAGAGAGCTAGTTCAAGACAAAGAAGTGGGATTGGAGTATGCGAATACAAAAGAATAGTTAGCCGGTTTATTCATAAAAGTATTACCTAAGGATGCTCATGAATACCTAAGAGGTAAATTAGGGGTGATTCCCCTAACTGAGGCTACCTAGTAACATATAGGAGCATTGCATCAAATGTACTAATCAGAATATCTGATAGTTTGATGCAAAGGAGGTCACACTTTAGGAGTTGCCTAGAGTTGCGTAAAGTAAAGCATAATATGTTGATAAGTCATAAGCAAGATGATAGAGGGAGTAATAATTTTTAGACAACTGACATGAAGATATCTACATGGTGAAGATGAAATGTCTTTGACATTGTTGTCAAAGAGGGAGAAATACAGAAAAAGGGAGAAATATAGAAAGAGGGAGAGATTCAGTAAACTGATGAACATACAAAGAAATATCTATCCAAGAGATAGTTGATACTTGGATGAGAATCATAATGAAGCTAAGGATATTAATAAAGATATGATACACTAAGAGAATTGACAAAGGTTTCTTAATTTCAGATATTTTGGATTGTATGGTAAACGAATGGTGTTGCCATCAATGCCCAAGAGGGAGATTGTTAGAAACTACAATTGAAATAATTGTTATATTGTCATTGATGTCAAACCTTAACTGGTGAGATAGTTTCTATCTAGTATAGTACCATATCTATTGATTGATGAAGAGGATTTGAAAAGAGGAGATAACAAGAGGACCCAAGGAAAGGTTGAGTTATGTGATAATACAATAGGTACTTGATTAGTTGGCACATTGACAAGGTAATATGTTGTTTAATATCTTTAACACTAAGTGAAGAAGGCAATTAGATTTGAATCATAGGCTTAACCAAGAAAAAGAGAATAAATTCAATTTAAGTCAAGTGATGCTAGTGTTGACTGAGTGCTAGTATAATCTGAGAGAATTCAGTGTCAACCGAGCATCAGTAATTGCTGAGTGTCAGAGAATTAGCCTAGCAAAGACAATGTTTTTTGAGAAGAAAAGTCTTAGCGATGACTGAGTTATCCAGTGATGATCAAGGATATGAACACAGTATTGATGAGTGTCAGTAATTTATAGCTTGTGAAGGAATTGAGAATCCCATCTGACATAGTTGGATTCTTGGGATATGTAAAATGTGTTGACATTATTAATGAATAGTATGAGCATTTAATGTAAGGTTAACCATTTTATTATGGATTTGAGGAGAAGTTGTAAGATGTATCTAGAAGGAAAAAGAAGAGAATAAAATGATAGAAGGATACGATGAATCTCACCTAAACATAAGATCTATAGAAGAGATTAAGCAACAAAAAGATTAATCTACCTGATCAATGAGGTATAAGGATGACCTAATTGTGAGGTGATGTGTATGGTGGAAGAGGTTGATGTTATTGACTAACAAATATAAGCAAAAGGCTAAAGAAGAGTTATGAAGAGCTGAATAGAGTTGAGGTGTTTTCTTGAAGGGATTTTTGAGAAGATCAGAGATGGAGATGGAAATGAAGGTCAGTTAGTAAATAAACTTGTGAGCATATTGGATCTATATTTTTAAAGTAAGTTGTATATTTTAGATCAGAACTTACATTTACTTTCTAACCATTGTATCAGTCAAAATCCTTTAATCATGGTTGACCTAACAGTCATTTTTTTAACCCTTTAATCAAGGTGACATCCTGATGTAATGTTGTTAAGCCCGTTGGTTCCTGGATAGGATTTTACACTCCATGAGATACCAATATGCTTATGATGGATGTTAAGGAATGGTTAGCTCCAAATATGGGAAATCTATAAGCAACTGGACCAACTATAGGGATAAGACTATCCTCTTCTACTTCTAGCTCTGCAAAACCAAGGTGGGTGCACCTGGTCCAATAGTATTAACTCTGACTAATAGTTCTAACTCTGCCCCTTATTTCTTTATTGGATCTTTCAATAGATGAATACAATGAGAAAGTACTAAACAACAACCTATTGTTCATTGACTCTCCATCACTGGATAAGACAATACATAAATGTAAATAAAAGTAAAGACTGGTAGTGATTTAAATGATTGGGATAATAAGGTTTGAATCACTCTTCTCAACACAAAGATAGGAGAATACAGGCCAGTGCCTTATCTATTGGGAAAAATATCAAAGAAAAGGATGAATACAATGGTGTCTAAAATTGGCCTCTAGACATAAATACAAAATATCCCAACTCTTTCTTGCTTATGAAAATCCTTCAAATAAACTTCAAGAACACATATTCCACTTTGAGCAATATTTAATCTAACTCTAGGTTGGAACTCAAACCACCAATACATTCATATAAACCTTATGCAAAGATCTAAAGATTCAAAGAATATAGAAAAGGAGAGAAAAGATTTGAGGTTTGTATTAAGTATAACCTTTCACCATGTGCATACAGTATCCAAAATAGTAAGCTTGCAAGATAAGAACATCAATCTGTACTTCTTCTCTATTGTTTGATAAAAATGGTATCAAAAATTACAATCCTTGATTGAAAAGATAGGGTTTAAGAAATTCTATCTTTTTAACACCTAAATTCCAATCCCTTAGAATGATCATGAAAAATCCCTTTATACCAAGAGATGCAACTAGCAACTGATCATTCTAGGGTTACAAAAATTAACCTAAAAGGGTTTACAATAACTGCACTACTGAAACAGATGAGATATTTTGTAATTGAGTCGACATGCTTTATGTTTTCAATGCTATCCCTAGCTCAATTTTCACAAATTTTATTTGATCATCACATTGTCCAACTACAATGAATGCCCTTCTGTAACTTATTCAACCCTGATATTCAACTGGCACGGCATCATCAGGAACAGAATCATATTCTAGCTATAATTTATGTCTTCTATATCCTTCCCCAATTGTAATTTGTACTGAAAAATTTAATTCATGGCCACCTCCTTTTGGTTTACAACTTTCTACATCAAAAACCCTACCAAAACCTTGCAGAAAATTTGAATTCAAAATAAAAATGGTAACCGGCTGGAGTTTAAAATAGGACCATCGATCTATCTTATTCCTGACAGATCAGGCAGCTCATAGAATCCCACAATAGTCAACAAAAAACCTTTAAAAATCACTTCACCACCTCATAAAACTCTTGACCAATGAAAATAGAGGATGTTAGCAAGAAAAAGGCCCCACGTAGCAATTTGGACCCACTCTTCATAAGGTTCTAATCAAACAGTTGTCGTGAGTTCACATAGCCTCAAAAGATTCTATGTGAACACCAAAAAACCATTAGATTCTCCATCTTGTCATCCCCTTAGAATCTCTTGGACCCACTGACGTGTCTGCATACCTAAAATCCACGGCTAATCAAATTG
Organism: Chamaecyparis obtusa; assembly: GCA_027943335.1. NCBI lineage: Eukaryota > Viridiplantae > Streptophyta > Pinopsida > Cupressales > Cupressaceae > Chamaecyparis > Chamaecyparis obtusa. Next base: position 150,951 of record BSBK01007142.1, on the reverse strand, counting down.
AAAAACCTCAGCAACACTTGGCAGAATGGTCCCACAATTCTCAGATGACCCTTAACCCTTTTACCATTTGGTGAACATGTGACTGTAGGAAAACTCAAGTCACTTAATATATTATTTAACCACAGTCAAGTCAAATGATTCAGCAAACAAAGCATTTCATTGAATCACTGAGTCTCATGTTTAACCTTTGGTTATATTTGGTGAATGCACAAAAACCTTTATTCACCATTTCGAAAGAAAACTTAGAACTCCACCAAATACTTTGTGAATGAGAAGACACAAAAGACTTTATCGGTGCCACCAAAAACTTGTCTGAACCATCAAAAAACTTTGGTAACCCTAGGCCCACCTGCAAACCACCACATGTCATCATACTATTTGGTATCTCTGCCTAGTCACCTCTGACACAGGACCCACTACCCTTCGGCATCAAATTGGATGACAGGCATAAGATCTCATAGCCTCAAAAGATTCTATGCGATGATACCCCCACCATCGATGAACAATCTCACCCCTGTTCTAACAAACCTCTGACACAGAAAAGAATCAATGGCTGGTCTTAGAGCCTCATGTGTCAGAAATAACCCTTAAGATCATAGGCTGGCCGTCAATGTTCTCCCACTATCAGAACCATTGAACCTCCAAAATCGTTGGCCCCACTGACAATATTCTTAGTCATTAATACATGGACCAATGAGAAAGTGCTGACTAAACACACCTAGCATGTGGACCCATTACATTTAAAAGCCTTTTCCGTGAAAGAGAATCAATGGCTAGCACAACTTTGCAAACCTTTGAAACACTCCATAAGATCTAACGCCTATCATTGGATCAAGATGGTGTTAGAAATCCAGGCCTAGGAAAGGATAAAGGCTGGAAACTTTAGGAAAAATTTAGCATTGAGACCTAGGAAAAATTACTGCCGCTAGACTTTAGGAAAAATTAAAGTTGGGCACATGGAAACTTAGGAAAATAAAGGTCGCCAGGGTAATAAAATTTAATGCACATGCCTTAATGAAATTTTAAGTGGCTCAAAAAAGTAACATGAAATTAGAACAAAGCTAGGGTACACTTAGGGTTTTTCCTGCAAACAGCTAGATTTTTGAAATTTGCCTAGGGTTTTTGTAGGAAAATGGGAAAAATAACTACAGAGGCCTGGAAAATATGATTCAACCATGGAATTTTTCACTTGTGCTAGTAGAGGCTCATGCTCAGGGACATGTATCTCCCGTAGATATAATGAGAAGCTAGAATCTCCTGGTACAGCAAACCAAAACCAAAATTTTTGACAAAAATAGGGAACTGCACACAAAAACCTAAACAAAACCTGTATAGAAACTACCAAAACTTTTAGGAGAAATGGAATTTCAAAAATTGACTATGAACAGGTAGCTCCAGGATCTCTCCTATCAAATTCTTCAAAATGTAAGAACCTGGTCCCCATTTTTCTTCAATAATATATGGGATCAAATTTCCCATGTTTTCCTTTGTCTTGTATTCTTACATTCCACATTAATACCATGTCTCCCTCTGCAAAATTTCTCTGAGTAGTCCTTCTATCATACAAGACTTTGCACTGGGCCTGCAACTTCTCATTCTTGATGTGTGCATCATTCCTTACCTCATTTAGCTAAATCAAATCACTCATTCTAACTGTCATATCTTCTTCTACATCTTCATCATATTTTTGAATGAACTGGTACATCTACAATAAGTTATTTGGAGGTAATCTTGCATTTATTCCATACACTAAGTCAAAAGGGGCACACCCTATTGCTTTCTTTATTGTAACCCTATCAGCCCATAGGGCTTGTAGCAATTTGGAGTCCCAGGCCTTCATGTTTTTGTCCAAAACTCTTTCCAAAATCTTGATTAAAATTTTATTGTTGGATTCTACCTGGCCATTGCCTTGTGGATGATAAGCAGAAGAATATGAAATTTTAATACCATTATGTCTGCAGAAGTCAACAAACTCCTTTGACCTAAAACATAATGCATTATCAACCACCATAGTTTCTGGGCAACCAAACCTTGTCAAGATATTTTGCATCATAAAATCTGTTACTACTTTGCTAGTTGCTCTTCTTGTAGGGATTGCCTCAAACCACTTAGTGAAATAATCTATTGCCACTAAGATGTAAGAATGTCCACTACTAGATTTATTAGGGATTTCACCAATGAAATCCATACCCCATTTCTGAAAAGGGGCTTGAACAGAAATAGCTCTGAGAGGCAAATTCCCACTGAATTTTAGTTTTCCTACAAACCTTTGGCAAGGATCACACTTCTTGACAAACTAATGGGTATCCTTGAAAAGTGAAGGCCACTAAAAATCTGCCCTGATGATCTTTTGGGCTATAGTCTTAGCCATGTAATGTCCTCCATAAATTCCATTATGCATTTCTTCCATCAAAAGTTGGCCCTTATCATGGTCTACACATTTAAGAAAAACACCTTCATTACTCCTCCACCAAAGCTCACCATTTATAATTGCATATCTCAAAGAGTGGAGTTTAATGGTTCTTCTCTTGTTCTCATCCAAATTAGGGGGCAAGACCATCCTTTGTAAATATTTGACAATATCTTTATACCATTCACAATAGTCCATGTTACACACATAAGGTCTTTGATCCTCTTCTAGCATATTGATCTGGTTTGCATTTAGATTACTTTGGGCCATCAACTTTGCTAGGCCTAAACATCTAACCAAATTTGTAATGTGGATATCAATGTTAAATTCTTGAATTCTGTTAATCCACCTACATCTTCTTCTTGAAACCTCTTGTTGGACCAAAATGTCCTTGACTGCAGCACTTGGAACATAGGCAACCACTATCGCTCCTACCAAATAACATCTAAATGTTTTAATGGCCTTGACTAAGGCATAAGCTTGTTTCTCAATGATATCATAATTTAATTTTGCTACTTGTAAAGTCTTGCTAAAAAAGGAAATAGGTTGTTCAAAACCTTTAGCATTCTTTTGTAATAGCATTGCAACAATAGTATGAGCATATGCAAAAGAGAAAATTTGCATTGGCTTGCTATAATCTAGTGTCTTCAAGACTGGGGCATGCTTAATGGCCCTCTTAATGTCATTGAAGGCTTGAACTACTTCAATATTCCATTCCATTTTTTCTCCTTTCTTTAACATCCTTGATATGGGAATACCGATCTCTGCAAAGTTTGTAATAAACCTTCTTAAAAAGTTGACCTATCCTAGAAAGGACTAAATTCCCTTGATATTTTTTGGTAAGGATATTTTTTCAATAGCTTCTACTCTTTCAGGATCTATCCTTACACCATCCTTTGAAACAATGTGCCCCAAAAGTTTCCCTTCTGTCACACCAAAGGCACATTTCTTTGGGTTCAAAGAAACCCCATATTCCAATGCTCTGATAAAAAATTTCTCAAGATGTTGACAATGTTGTTCTTCTTTTGCTAAAAAGGTTGTCAATTCATCCTGATATACCACCATAAATCTATCAATGAAATCTACAAAGGCTACATCCATAGCCCTCTAAAAAGTGGCACCTGCATTAGTCAACCCAAATGGCATTCTTACATAAACACATGTTCCCCATGGAGTTGTAAATGTAGTTTTAAATTGTTCTATATCTTTGACCATAACTTGATTGTAACTAGAAAAGCCATCCATCATGGACATCAATTCTGATCCAGTAACCTTTTGTAACATGTTCTCCATATTGGATAATCCATAGTTATCTTTCAAAGAATTTATGTTAAGATTCCTAAAATCTACACATAATCTGATATCACCATTCTTTTTTCTGACAGGCACCAAATTTGAAACCCAAGTGGAATGCCTAATGGGCTTGATTATTCCAACATCCATCATCTTCTTAAGTTCACTCTGCATTTTGGGTGCCAAGGTAGGGTTAACAGGTCTCAAATTTTGTCTAAAAGGTTTTGTCCCCTCCTTGAGTGGGACCTCGTGCTGAAAAAGGTATTTTCTATAAGCTTTAAGGTCTTCATAAGACCAAGCAAAAACATGCCTAAATTTTCTAAGAAGGTCAATCAATTTTTTTCTAATTCTTGGGGGGAGAGACCTGCCTATATAAACTTTCTTGGGAGCTATCCTTGTGCCCAAGTTTATCTCTTCAAGCTCATTGATTTTATCAGTACTAGCAGAGAAGGCCTTGTCTTTGTTGTCAAATGCCCTTTCAAGAGAAACTAGTCCTTTAGGAACTTTGTTTGATTTTAATTGCAAAACCCCTTTCCCAAATATGACATATTTTCTATTCACTATATTAACATAAGCACTGAAATCCATTTCTTTATCACCAAAGTGAGATTCACAATGGAGAAACCTTAATATATCTTGGTCATCAGAAATTACTTGCCAATTATCTAGATTGTCAGGGATGGAAGGTCTGGCTTGTACCTCTATATTAGAAACATCTACAAATGTAACATCTTCTAGTCTAAGGGCTATATTAGCTGACAAATCTGTCATCCTATTCTGACTTCTTTCCATCCAAAAAATATTAAAAGCACTAAAGCTTTCAATCTCATCCCATACTGCATTCCTATATTGTTTCAACTTCTGATTCTTTGAAGCATATTTTGATCTAATTTGGGATATGACTAACTCAGAGTCACCTATAACTCTCAAAAACTTTATGCCATGCCTTGATGCTAATCTTAGACCAATTAGAAGAGCCTCATACTCTGCAACATTATTTGTGCATGAAAACAACAAAGTAAATGAGAACTTGAAAGTTTTACCATTTGGAGATATGAGTAATATTCCAGCTCCAAATCCTTCTTTGCTATTTTCTCCATCAAAATACATGGTCTAGAGATTATCAAGGTCAATCCATCCTTCTTGGCTCTTTGATTTGTGGGGAGGCTCAACACCTTCCTCTGCTTCCTTATCTTGGACTTTGAAAGCATTAATATTAGTATCAAGGAAACAATTCATGTTGTCTTGCTCTTCTTCTTCAATCATATGAGGGGTTCTAGACTCCCTAGTGACCTTAATATTCTATCCTTCAAAATTAAAAGTGGAAAATGATAAGTCACATTGTATGTTTCCTCCCATAGAAGCACTCCATTTTCTTGATAATAACATTCCATACTGGGGAGGAATATCAACTACCAAGACACTAATGGTCAATTGTTTGTTGGGGTATGCAACCAATCTGTAAGGAAAAACCTTAATAGTACCAACAACTGGTACTTCTCTTGAATCCATAGCTTGACACCTTCCATGGGGTGTATCCACCTTTAATCCTAATGACTTCATAACCTCAGTAGGCATAACAGTATTTGATGCTCCAGAATCAATCATGCAATTCTTTAGCAACTTTCCATTTATTTGCAAAGTCAAGAAAAAAGGATCAACTGATCTTGCCACAGTACTAACAACATTTGTGTCCAAATATATTTGAGGGATTTTAGAAACAATCTCCTCACTACAATTTGCATCTTCTTCATCCATAATTGCTACTTGTTTCTTAGTTTTTTTTATTCTTTGGGAATCAGTATGTACTACACTGTTTACCCATTTCAAAGCATTTTTCTTATGTTCTTCTATTCTCATCATCTCTAATAATGGGACTTTGACCGTGATTTGAGACAACAATTTACTCATGTCAACTGGAACATACTTTAAATCAGGTACATCTGGTTTTGAATCTGCAATCTCTTTATCAGCTTCTTGGGTGGATGTATCTATAGGTTTGTCAATTTGGGCCTTGTTTTTCTTTTGCAAAATTGGTACAACCTCAGTAGTAGGCTTATTTTTTACCTTATAAACAATATTGGGCTTGGCAACTTTCTTTACCTTGATTTTATCAATAGGATTAGGATCCTTGTCTGTCTTCTTGATAAAAATGTCAACATGCTTGGGGTTTGCATCACCGACAACTCTATTCCTCAAGTTATAATTTGACTTTTCCCGAGTAACCAAATTGGCTATTATCAAAGAAATTTCTTCATCAAAGGTCTTCTCAAAGTAGTTGTTTGTTCATTCTTTTGAACATTACACTGGATGTTGTTAGGCTCACTATCTTCATCATCTGAAAAAACTTGTTGATGATATGATTCATTTCTAGTTTGGGAATGTGAAACATCCTGATTTTCATCCTCTTCAGTAGAATTTACCTCACTCAAAACATGAGAAGAGAACATCCCACATCTCTGGTCATCATAAGGCTGTTCCTCATTATACTCTTGCTCCTCTTGAGGGGAGACATTTTGGGATATGGCACAATAATCAAGATCATGCGGTGGTTGACAAGCAACACACCATGGGACTTCTTCCACCATATTCAATGAGTTTCTTTGTAATAGATCAGGGGTCCTATCATTTGGTTTATCTCTTTTCTCAAGAATAAAAGGCTTCCCATCTTTCCATTGAGTGTTGTAGGGATAATTTTACATTCTTGGCAATTTGTTGAAATTATTAAAGGGGGGCTTGTCCCCTCCTGTAGCTTTATTACCTTTGTTTTCACCAGGCTTTAGATCTTTTATTGCTTTCAGAATCTATTTTAGACTTTCATCATCCTTAGGCTTGACATTTCCAAGTTTCCCTGGATCCCTTCTATTCAACAATGGTGATCTGTCATCTTCCCTTCTTCCCAAATTTCCTAAGATTCTTCGGTTGCTCTCTATGTTCATAGCTAGCTTGTAAGCTTCAACAAGACTCCTTGGATTCTTATCTCTCAATAGGTATCCCATCTTAGAATCAAAAGCATTTAAATATGTGACAAGGCACACCCTGTCATCCAATCTGATAACCTGCAACAATTTATGCATGGCCTTTTGAAATCTAACATTAAATTCAACAACATCCTCATTAAAGTTATTTTTTATGTTATTGAATTCATTTTGCATAAAACCTTCATGTGTTTTATCACCATATTGCTCTTTGAAACAATGTCTAAGCTAATCCCATGATCCTATGCTACCATGTGGCAAAGCTCTAAACCAATCCCTTGAGTCCTCTATTAAGGACTTCACAAATAGTTTCATGATAACATCATCTGGGACAATGTTATAGTCATCAATGACATCAATAAATTTCTTTAAATGCTCCTCACAAGTTACAACATTGCTTCCTATGAATTTAGGAAGCTTCTTTCTGATTTCTTCAGGGATGGGCTTAGGATAACTAGGGATACCAATAAAAACAAACTACTTACACCTTTCATGTATAACCCCTGTATTAAAAATACCAGCACCCTGAGATGTAGATGCATTATTATTTGTAGTGGTGGCACCTTTAAAACCTCCTGGTGGAGGAACACAAGTTGTCTAATTTTCTAAATTTGTGACATTTTCTCCTTGTGTCATGGTAGAACTAGAAAAATTTGTAGGTCCTACAGACGTTTTAAGAAAATCAATTTTCTTTTTCATTTCTACTGTTGCAACTTCTAGTTCTACCTTTTCAAGTTCTTTGGCTAGCAATTCCTGTTCTTTTTTGGCCTTTTCAAGGTTGGCTTCCAATCTTAGGTCCTAGTCTATAGGGATTTTAGGGGCTACGGGTTTTTTAATTGAAATGCCCACCTCCTTTTATTTCCCCTTATCCCTTGGTTTCCTAGCTTCAAAAGTCTTATGGACAAGAGGCAACTCATTTGTCTTTTCAGGAATAGGAACATAATTTATAGCCTCTAAATCTAATAGTTGCCTTCTTAATTGGTCATCCCTGATCATGGCATGTCTGACCCTTTCTTCCTTCTCATTTTCTCTCTTTTGCCTAATGGCTTCTTGTTCTTGAATTCTTCTTTCCAATTCATATACTTCCTCAAAAATTTCCTCAAAATCAGGCAAAGTGGTTTCAAACTCATCCTGTTGTGCTTGGGGCTCTTCTTGCTGATCCTGAGATTCATGGGGGCCTTGGGGTATTGATGAATCAAGGGTTAAAGGGGGAAAAAAATCCTATCCACCCCTGATTTTTCTTCTACACCTACTAAATTTTCCTGAAATCCTTTTATTGTGGGATGGTCTTTCACCCTCTTTGTCTATGGGGGAATAATAGTCTTCATACTGGTTCAGGCCTGAATCAACTACGTCCTCATATTTTGAGGTATTTCCTTGCTAACTAGGAGGAGTAGGACCCTCCCATCTTGGGTTTCCCCTTTTCTTCCAAGTTAGAGACATATCATTAACACTTTTTTCTTTCCTAACCTGAGTTCTTCTTGATGTGGCAGGAAGCCCACTCTGCAAGATTTCTTCTGGGTGTTCCTTCCTCTGAGACCTTATGATTTTGAAACTCATACTTATATTACTTAAAGCACTAGTTACAGAGATGCTTAGATTTTCCACTCACAATATGTGAGATAATTTGAAATCTTACTGAAACTAACTCTTATACTCTTTAATCAAGACAACTGGATAAATGATAAGCCAGCTAGGAGTCTAAGCTCAACTTGTACCCACATTATCTATGTTGATTTGTAACACCAGAGATATAAAATGATTGAAATAGGTAGGTTAGCAATCTAGCTCAACTTGAAACCTACACTATTTGCTCTTGACAATATTTCTCTATTCCCCAGTAGAGTCACCAATTTGTTGGTTCTTGGATAGGATTTTACACTCCATGAGATACCAATATGCTTATGATGGATGTTAAGGAATGGTTAGCTCCAAATATGGGCAATCTATAAGCAACTAGACCAACTATAGGGATAAGACTACCCTCTTCTGCTTCTAGCTCTGCAAATCCAAGGCGGGTGCACCTGATCCAATAGTATTAACTCTAACTGATAGTTCTAACTCTTCCCCTTATTTCTTTATTGGATCTTTCAATAGATGAATATAATGAGAAAGTAATAAACAACAACCTATTTTTCATTGACTCTCCATCACTAGATAGGATAATACATAAATGTAAATAAAAGTAAAGAATGGTAGTGATTTAAATGATTGGGATAATAAGCTTTGAATCACTCTTCTCAACATAGATAGGAGAATACAGGCTAGTGCCTTATCTATTGGGAAAAATATCAAAGAAAAGGATGAATACAATGGTGTCTAAAATTGGTCTCTAGACATAAATACAAAATATCCCAACTCTTTCCTGCTTATGAAAATCCTTCAAATAAACTTCAAGAACACATATTCCACTTTGAGCAATATTTAATCTAACTCTAGGTTGGAACTCAAAGCACTAATACATTCATATAAACCTTATGCAAAGATCTAAAGATTCAAAGAATAGAGCAAAGGAGAGAAAATATCTGAGGTTTGTATTAAGTATAACATTTCACCATGTGCATACAGTATCTAGAATAGTAAGCTTGCAAGATAAGAACATCAATCTATACTTCTTCTCTATTGTTTGATAAAAATAGTATCAAAAATTACAATCCTTGCCTGAAAAGCTATGGTTTCAAAAATTCTATCTTTTTAACACCTAAACTCCAATCCCTTAGAATGATCATGAAAAATCCCTTTATACCAAGAGATGCAACAAGCAATTGATCATTCTAGGGTTACAAAAATTAACCTAAAAAAAAACTTTACAACAATCCTAAAGGGTTTACAATAACTGCACTACTGAAATAGATGAGATATTTTGTAATTGAGTTGACATGCTTTATGTTTTCAATGCTATCCCTAGCTCAATTTTCATAAATTTGATTTTAACATCACGCTGTCCAACTACAATGAATGCCCTTTTGTAACTTATTCAACCCTGATATTCAACTGGCACAACATCATCAGGAATAGAATCGGATTCTAGCTATAATTTATGTCTTCTATGTCCTTCCCCAACTACAATTTGTACTGAAAAATTTAATTCATGGCCACCTCTTTTTGTTTTACAACTTTTTGCATCAAAAACCCTAGCAAAAACTTGTAGGAAATTTTAATTCAAAATAAAAATGGTAATCGGATGGAGTTTAAAACAAGACTGTCGATCTATCTTATTCTTGATAGATCAGGTGCCTCGTAGAATCCCACAACAGTCAACAAAAAAACTTTAAAAATCACTTCACCACCTCATAAAACTCTTGACAAATGAAAATAGAGCATGTTAGCAAGAAGAAGGCCCCACATAGCAATTTGGACCCACTCTTCATAAGGTTCTAATCGAATGGTTGTCGTGAGTTCACATAGCCTCAAAAGATTCTATGCAAACATTAGACAACTATTAGATTCTCCATCTCAACATCCCGTTAGAATCTCTCGAGCCCACTGACGTGTCTGCATACCTAAAATCCACGGCCAATCAAATTGAAAAACTCAGCAACACCTGGCAGAATGGTCCCACAATTCTCAACTGACCCTTAACCCTTTTACCATTTGGTGAACATGTGACTACAGGAAAATTCAAGTTGCTTAATATATTATTTAACCACGGTCAAGTTAAATGATTCAATGAACAAATCATTTTGCTAAATCACTGAGTCTCATGTTTAACCCTTGGTTATATTTGGCGAATGCACAAAAACCTTTATTCACCAGTTCATAAGAAAACTTAGAGCTCTACCAAATACTTTGTGAATGAGTGGACACAAAAGACTTTATTGGTGCCACCATAAACTTGTCTGAACCATCAAAAAACTTTGGTAACCCTAGGCCCACCTACAAACTACCACATGTCATCATACTATTTGGTATCTCCACCCAGTCACCTCTGACACAGGACCCACTACCCTTCGGCATCAAATTGGATGATGGGTGTAAGATCACATAGCCTCAAAAGATTCTATGTGATGATACACCCACCATCAATGAATAATCTCACCCCTATTCTGACAAACCTCTGACATAGAAAAGAATCAATGATTGGTCTTATAGCCTCATGTGTTAAAAATAACCCTTAAGATCGTACGTTGGCTGTCGATACTCTACCAGTATCAGAACCATTGAACCACTGAAATCATTGGCCCCATTGACAATATTTTGAGTCATTAATACGTGGACCAATGAGAAAGTGCTGACTAAGCACACTTGGCATGTGGACCCATTACATTGAAAAGCCTTTGCTGTGAAAGAGAATCAACGGCTGGCACAACTTTGCAAATCTTTGACACACTCCATAAGATCTTACATATATCATTGGATTGAGATGGTGTTAGAAAGTCAGGCCCATGAAAGGATAAAGGCTGGAAACTTTAGGAAATATTTAGCATTGAGACCTAGGAAAAATTACTGCCGCTGGACTTTAGGAAAAATTAAAGCTGGGTGCATGGAAACTTAGGAAAATAAAGGCTGCCAGGGTAATAAAATTTAATGCACATGCCTTAATGAAATTTTAAGTGGCTCAAAAAAGTAACATGAAATTAGAACAAAGCTAGGGCACACTTAGGGTTTTTCCTGCAAACAGCTGGATTTTTGAAATTTGCCTAGGGTTTTGGTAGGAAAATGGGAAAAATAACTATAGAGGCCTCGAAAATATGATTCAAACATGGAATTTTTCACTTGTGCTAACAAAGCCCTCTAGCTAGGCCACTCTTAATAGAGTGATTAAATACTTTAATAGGGTCACACCTAACAGTGTTTATTATAAACCTTTAGTAGGGTTGGATTCTCATAGAGCTCATTTCAGAAGAGTGAAAAATTAGTAGCATGTTACTAGTGGTTTTTCTCATATTGGGTTTCCACGTTAAATCCTGGTGTTATACTTGGGTGAATTTTATTTGATGTGTTGTTGAAAGTTTTATATTCTACAAGTTGATTAGTTTTGGATAGTGGACTAAAATTTTTATGTTATTGATTTATTCTATAGAGACCGATTGAATTTATGATGCAATGGAGGATGGGGACAGTGGCCAAAGGTACAACCTAACCAGATCCACTTTACAGAGATCACATGTAGAAGAAACAAACACACAAGTGAGAGAGAGAATTATGCAAGAAACTTCATATATTTATTCCAATTGATTCATACATGTTGGGCTATAAGGCCTTCCTAGTTTAGGCCAAATATTATAATTCAAGTACATAAGTCCTCCAACATGCAAGGATTTGAAACAATCTCTAATAGTCTATCTTCTATCTTCTATCTTGTATTAAAAATGACTCCCTAAACTACAACCAAAGGCCACAATATATACAAGAGGCTACTGAACAAGTCCACCTTTAGATCCACCATCAATGGTAGGAATGACCAGATCTAGGTCCACACGCTTCCCAATGATAGATACACCATTAAATTTATGACCATAATTAATTGAAAATCTTGGCCTCAATAGAAAAGTAAAACAAACAACTCAGTAAGCAAGGATAACTGAGCACTAGACAAGCATCACCGAGCACTAGGGAAATTCACTAAGCACCAGAGAGATAACTGACCAACCCTGATAAACAAAGGAAACAGAGAAATACCAAAACAACTTAGTCAAAGAAGGAACCATGTAACATAGGAAAACATGAACATATTTTTGGTGACATAGGATTGCCAAGGACCTAAGATGCTCCTACATAAGACACCTAGGGTTATTTGAAAATGATTCTCTAAATCATGAAGCAAGTACAACATGAGTTGAATCTAACTCAAATTGTGAAATCCATGAACTATCTTTAATCGGTCTATTCTTCCACTTTACCAGATATTCCATATACTATTTTCCTCTTGTACTTCAACCAATTATTTGTTCCAAAATATGCTCAACTTCTTCTATCTGTTTCTTTGGATAATCATTCGGTATTGTCATTTCTTCATCCAACTCATGGTACTCATACAAATCATTAATATTGAATATAGGTGATATATCCATGTCATCAGGTAACTCATTCTCATAAGCATTTCCACTATCAAATCTATTCAAAATATTGCAAGGACCAAACTTCTTCATTTTCAGCTTCCCATATGTTCCAACAAGAAATTTGCATTTCTTCAAATGAACCATTACTTCATCAGTGACTACAAAAGTCTTATGTCTTCTTGATCTATCAGCTCTTTCTTTGTCTTTCTGATTACTTTACCCCAGCTTATGTTTCACATCTTCATGCAATGTCTTCATGTACTCAACAAATTTTACTCCTTCACAACTTCTCTTTCCTTCATCAACAATATCCCTCAAATATGATAAACCTCATGGTTGTATGCCATTTACAATTTCAAAAGGTGTTTTTCCAGTACTCCTATTCACTGAATTATTGTATGAAAAATTTTCTTGTGCTAATACAGAATCCCAATTACTTGGTGTGTCTCCAACTAAACATCTCAAAATATTTCCCAAGCTTCTATTCAAAACTTTTGTCTGTCCATCAGTTTGTGGGTGAAATGTAGAACTATATTTCAACTCAATGCCAAACTTTCTCCAAAGGGTCTTCCAAAAGTATCCAAAAAATTTATTGTCTCGATCAGAAGTGATAATCCTCGGTAATCCATGAAATCTGATAATTTCCTTAAAGAAAATATCTTCTATATGTATTGCATTTGATGTCTTTCTACAGGGTATAAAATGTGCCATTTTAGAAAATCTATGCACAACAACAAATATAAAATCATTACCTCTCACTATCTTCGGTAAGCCAACAAAAAAATCCATACTGATATCAATCCAAGTTTTCTTAGGAATATAAATCAGTGTATACAATCTAATATTTTGACTTACTCCTTTTGCAATTTGACAAATTTCACAGCTTTTCACAAATTTCTAAACATCCTTATACAACTATGGCCAAAAGTATTTCTCCTTAAGTAGATTCAATGTCTTGTCAACACCAAAGTGTCCAGCCAAACCACTACTATGTTTCTCCTTTATCAAATTAGTTCTCATTGATACTCTTGGTATACACAACTAAATACCTTTAAACAACATACCTCTTTCAATAAAATATTCTTCCCATTTAGTAATTGGTTGATCTTGAATAGGTGCTCTACACTTTCTCCACGGATCAGAAAAATCAGGCTCAAATTCATAAGAATCTCTCATGTCATCAAAGCCAAGAACTTCAATTTTTAGCTTGGTCATCAAAGATCTTCTTCTACTCAATGCATCAACAACTTGGTTAGTGAATCCACTCTTATGCTTTATCAAAAATGTATAACTCTGCAAATACTCAACCCATTTCATATGTCTCTAATTCACCTTACTCTAACTACCCAGATACTCTAAAGCTTTATGATAGATATACAACACAAATTCACTCGGTATCAAATAATGTCTCCATTTCTTTAGGGCTTGAGTAATAGTATAGAATTCTTGATCATACACAAAATATTTCCTTTTTGCATCATTTAACTTTTCACTAAAGAAAGCCATGGGTTTACCTTCTTGACTCAACACATCTCCTACTGCACTTCCACTTGAAATACCTTATTGAAATTAGGAAATTCCAACATAGGAAATTCAGCAACCTTCTACTTCAAAGTCTCGAAACTTTTATCAGCTCCATGTGTCCACTTGAATTCTCTTTTATCTCCTCTCATAGTCTTAGTCATAACATTACAAATTGAACTAAAATTCCTAATGAAATTTTAGTAAAAAACTAGCCAAACCATGAAATGATCTTACCTCACTATCATTCTCAGGTGTTGGCCAATTCAAAATAGCTTTAACCTTTTCAGGGTCCATTTTCAAACCATTAGCTGAAATCACAAATGCCAAATACACAATCTCCTCTTGCATGAAGAACACTTTTTCATATTTATCAGCAATTTTTCTTCTTTCAACCTTTGCAATACTTATTTTACATGCAACAAATGTTCTTCTCTGGTCTTATTGAATATTAGAATATCATCAAGGTATACAATCACAAATTTACCTAAGAATTTCTTCAAAACTTCATTCATCAACCTCATAAAAGTACTCGCTGCATTAGTTAAACCAAAAGGCATAACCAACCACTCATAAAAACCTTTTTTTTTCTTAAAAGAAGTCTTCCACTCATCACCTTCTCTGATTATGATATGATGATATCCAATTTTTAAATAATTTTTTGCAAAATACTTTTCTCCAGTCAAACTATCCATTATATCATCCATTCTCGGTATAGGAAACCTATATTTCACTGTGATCTTATTGATTTCTCTTGAACCCATACACATTCTCTATTCTCCATTCTTCTTGGGTTCTAATATAGTAGGTACTGCATTAAGGACTCAAAATTTCTCAGATCAAACCTTTCTACAACAATTCTTGAATCTGTCAATTCAGTTCCTAGTTCTCGGTAGGTGTCAACCAATGTGGTGCCTTATTCGGTAAAATAGCTCCAAGGATTAGATCCATGCAATGATCAATTCTTCTTTTTTATGGAAAAGCATTAGGTATATTATCATAAATGATCTCATTGTACTCGGTGAGTAACTTATCAATCTCCTCGGGGATGCTATCTTCTATTTTCTTACTTAGTTTGTTAGGAATCACAACAAACATACATCATTCTTCTTCAAATCCTTAACAAAGTTTCTTCCTTCCATCAAGAAAATGTTCACAGATGTACAAACACTACTAATAGGTTCTTCAATCAAAGGTAGTAGTACTTGTCTTCTTCCATTAGCCCAAATAGTATATTTATACAATCTCCCATCATATATAGCATGTCTATCATATTTCCAAGGTCTACCCAACAAAATATGACAAAAATCCATAGGCATGATATCACATAACACCTTATCCTATTACTTTCCAATTTTCAAATTCACATAACATTGTTCACTTACCAAGAGTGTATGCTCATCTTTGATACATGAAATTTGATAGGGCTTCAGATGTCCCAACCTTTTCAACTACAACGTTGTAACCATTTCCTCAGATGTCAAGCTCTCTAAGCTTCCACTATCAATGATTACCTTCAAACATGGATTAGAAATTCTACATCTAGTCTTGAACAAACTTTTCCTTATCAAATCTTCCTTATTACTTTCACTCCAAAGTTCTCTCCTTACCATCAAGTTCTTTTCCTTCTCAAGTTCATTCAGTGACTCTTCTTGCACCAAAGCATTTCTACTGCTACCGACCTTCTTACTTGCATGTGTACACTCAAATGATCTATGTCCTTCTTCTCCACAATTTTAACAAGTTCCTCAAAAACCACCTTTGTTATAACCACCTCTATAGTTACTGCCTGTTCCTCTAGATGAACTTTCACCTTTCCACTCGGTCTTTCCTTTATCTAGAGTTGTTTTTTCTAGTTTAGATCTATTGTTTTCACCATAAGATCTACCTCTTCCTCTATGGAATCTACCACCTCTACCTCTTTTTCTTTGATCATGTCCCTTGTTCAATTTCTCCTTGACTTTCAATGCAAATTGATAAGCTTCTTCAATGTTCTCCAATTTGACCAAACTGATTTCTTCTTGGATGGAAACTCTCAATCGATTCAAGTAGCTAGCAATTCTTTCCACATCATCTTCATCATGTCCATATCTGATATCTAATCTATATAATTCCTCAGTATATTTTTTTACCGAGCTATCTTTCTGCCTCAAAATTTGTATTCGCCTAACTAGGTTAATCTGATAATCACAAAGTAAAAAATTTCCTTTCAATTTATTCACCATCTTATTCCATACCTTAAATTTGTCTTTGCCTTTCCTCTTTCTGTCCAACTGCACATGTTCCCACCATAAGGATGCATGAATTTTCAACTTTGTGCTTGCAATTTTCACCTTCTTTTCCTTAGGAACATTTTCATATTCAAATTACTTTTCCATCTCAGTGATCCAGTCTACCAATTCATCAGAATCTAATTTTCCACTATACTCAAGAGGATTAAAGTGTGGTGTAGACTTCAGATTTTTCAAAGCTTTCAACAATCCCTCATCACCTTGATCCATCACCAGTGTAGGTTCTACATTAGCTTGTTCTTCCTCAATTTCATCATCACTAACATCTTCAAGATGTCTTCCTCTTCTCTGGGCTGTTTCGATAGCTTCTATACTAGCACCAAGTTGTCTCAACATGTCTTCCAATCCTAGATCCACATCTCACCTCCCATGAACCATCTTGAAACCCTCTGCATTTTTAGGATAGATCACAATCTTCTACCCCACAACAAA
The DNA here is from genome assembly GCA_027943335.1 of Chamaecyparis obtusa. Classification (NCBI taxonomy): domain Eukaryota; kingdom Viridiplantae; phylum Streptophyta; class Pinopsida; order Cupressales; family Cupressaceae; genus Chamaecyparis; species Chamaecyparis obtusa. Next base: position 134,024 of record BSBK01007142.1, on the reverse strand, counting down.
TCAACTAGGGTTTGATAAGAAGTAACCCTCAAACCTAGGTTCACAAACCTAGATCCAGATCTCACCTAAGCTTTGATACCACCTAATGCAAGAGAGGATGGGGAGAGGGGCCAAAGGAATAACCTAACTAGATCCACCTTATAGAGATCACACATAGAAGAAACAAACATGCAAGTGAGAGAGAGAATGTAGGAAACTTCATATATTTATTCCAATTGATTCATACATGTCAGGTTGTAAGGCCTTCCCAGTTTAGGCCAGATATTACAATTCAAGTACATAAGTCCTCCAACATGTGAGGATCTAAAATAATCTCTAATATTCTATCTTCTATCTTCTATCAAAATTGACTCCCTAAACTAAAACCAAAGACCACAATATATACAAGAGGCTACCGAATAAGTCAGCCTTCAGATCGACCATCAATAGAAGGAACAACTAGATTTAGGTCCACATGCTTCCAAATGATAGATACCATCATTAAATCTATGACCATAATTAATTTCAAGAGTCGGCCTCAGAAGAAAACAAAAACAAACAAGTTGGTAAGCAAGGATAACTGAGCACCAGACAAGAATCACTGAGAGCTGGGGAAATTCACCAAGTGTGAGAGAGATAATTGACCAACCTCGGTAAACAAAGGAAACCAAGCAACACCAATCCAACTTGGTCAAAGAACGAACCAAGAAACACAAGAAAACACAAACATGTTTTTGGTGACACAGGATTTCCAAGGACCTGAGATGCTCCTACATCAATTGAGGAATATATCTAAGATTTTTGAAGAGTTTGAAAGTTTAATTTGTACATCTAGACTTGAGTATAACTGATTCACCCCCCCCCCCCCTCTCAGTTATTCTAAATCATTCTAGCAAACTTCACTGTACTATTAATTATTTATGGTAAAACTTCATTGACTTATCTTTGTCCATTAATTGGTCTAAGATTTATCTCTTCTCTTGTTCATATTCTCCCTCTATCAGTTAAATATAGATATCTTCTCCTTCAATTGATCTTCTATCTCTTAGCATATTCTTCCTCTTTGTAACTTCTTCACACATTCTACCTCTTTGACAAAAATCCCAGACACATACTCCTAAAAACTTCTCTCAGGAAATGAATCATACCCAAAATGTACTAATTTCTCATTACAGACATAAACACCTTTCACAACTTTAGGCTTCACCCAAATAGATAACACTAGCATCAACTCACAAAATAGATATACTAATGAAAATCTTAATTGATGTAGCATGCATTATGCCTTAGTGAATATTGGATAGGGGAAGAACCCCTTGTTAGAATGAATGTTGAATATGTCCTATGGGGGAGTATTATAGCATTAATGGAGCAATCACATGTTGCATTCATGACTATGTCTATCATTGATGTCAACATATTGTTTATACTAAAGATTAGCAGAGCAGTAGAGAAAGTTTGGATTAGCACACATAGAGAATTACAGATGAGGTTATGCAAAGATTAGGACATGTTTATTATGGTATCCTAAGATCATGGTTAAGAGAGCATACAAAAATTAATATATTTGCATTAGTTATAAGTAATCTAGTGGAAATTGTATTCTAACAAAGTTCCTGAGAAGCAGTTTGTGATAATCGGATTATATCTCCTAACCGGGATAGAATCTGGTCAAGCCAAGTTATATAGAGCTTGAATACATTGTGAAGGTGACTTGGATGAGTCAACATAGTTTGAGGTGGCATGTGTGAATATTTATTAAGTTTGTGATTTGATAGTTTTGTGTAATTAGAGAAATATTATGTAACATGTAATGTTTTATATTTTGTAATTGGTAAAGCCTAATTGGATGACTCAATTATGAAATATTGGGCAGGGTATAAAGGAAGGATTTTTTTCCCTAATTGAGATATGTAATGTAAGATGTGGAGGTGAAATAATGCAAATAAGTGATCTAAGGGATTTTTATGTAATGCAAAGTGAGAAGATTTAGTGTTGAGATCTAGAGAAGCATTTGGTGTAGTTTAGGCATAGTAAGAGGAGAGAAGAGAAGTTGCTGAGATCAATTTCACTTGGTATTATTTTATTTGGATAATAAAAAGACTAGGTGGATAATGTGTTCAGTGATATTACCCCTGAATCTATTTGGATGGTGGGTCCTTCTATCTTCCTCAACTCCTAACAGGGTTAGAATATCCCCACAAGGATTCAAAGTCTCCTAACAGGGTCTCCTATGTATTGAATGTATTTCATAGACACCTAATAGAGTCCATCCTCTCACAAGGGATTTTCATATTAGGACATCTTTTTGTGGGTTCCATCCCCATTGAGGTTTACTCTCTGATCAAGAGGTTCCCTAGCTAAAAAATCTAGTGTCATTGTGTATGGTTATGTTTTTATGGTTGTTGTTTATGTTGATCACATGTTTTAGATATAATAAGGTTAATAAAATATTTTTTAATCAGATAAATTATTCACCCCCCCCTCTCAGTTATCTTGGCAGACTTTACTTTCTAACAATTGGTATCAAAGCATCAAGTCCTTGAAGGAAAAATTTAATAGCTTAAGGAGATCCATGGAAAGTCATTTTAGAAAAGAAAGTCCTAAGTTTGAGGGAGTTAACTATGGCAATTGGAAAGAGAAGATGAATACACATCTGCTATGTTTAGGTCCAGGATATTGGCTGATCACAAAGAATGATAAATTTATCATTGAATAAGAAAAGATTGAGGATTGAACTGAAAAAGAAAGAGATCTATTCATGTGTAACATACTTTCTAGAGAAGCACTTTTGGCATCTCTTCCTTAGAATGAATATAGTCAGGTAAAAAATCCAAATAAATCTCATGAAATTTGGTTAGCTTTGGAATCTACTTTTGAAGGTGATAAACATGTTAAGAGAATTAAATTGCAAAATTGGATATGTTTATTTCAAGAGTCTAAAATGATGGAAGATGAATCTATTAGAAGCTATATTGGTAGAATATCAAAGATTTTTGCAGGTATCAAAGCTTGTGAAGGAAATAAGGATGAAGATGAAATCATATGGAAGATCTTGAAAACCTTGACCCCAACATTTAAGAAGATAATGAAGATGATTGAAGAAGTCATACCTTGTACTGATAAGTTTACTAGAGAGACTCTTCTTGGAAGATTGGAAGCATCAAAGATAATTCTAAAATAATCTGGAGATTTACCTAGGATTGAAACTTCCTTCAGCGCACTTAGCACATTTTCCCTACTTTGTCAAGGAGTGCAAGTGTGAGTGGAGATTATGCCAACAACAATAGATCAAAAACTGAAGAAGATATGAAGATTGAAGAAGGAATTTCCTTTCTTGTGAAAAGAAAACCAGAAGGTAAGAAATTCTTTAAATGTTGGACATGTCAAGAATATGGTCATTTTTCTTCTAAATGTCCTAAGAGAGTGAAGAAATATAAGAAGAGCTTTAAGCCTAGAAAACCTAAAGATTGTTATTATGATAATGATAACTAATTTGAACTACATGTGTGTTTTTTAGCATCGAATCCAGAAACACACATGTAGTTAAAATGAATTGTGGAAATATGATATTATTAAATAATTTGAAGTTGTAATACCATAAAAATGGGCTATAGGACCATTGACCTCCTACATTGAAAATTGATCGAAATAGACACAAAATTCCTAACCAAAGGCACATCTGTGCATCAAATCATCGAAACCCTAATCGATTTAATCTTAATAGACACAAAAGTCCTAATTTATCCTAATTATCTTTAATTGAATATTATTTGGTGATAAATAACATTATTTATCCTAAAGTTAATTAATTGAATATGTTGAATATTTGATTAATTAGATTTAATTCTGCCACTTAATCATTTAATTAGATTTAATTCTATTTATTCCTAATTAATATTATTTAATTTTGACAATAAATCAAAAATCCTACAAATAATTGATTAAATTCTTATTTAATTAATTAAATCTAGTTGTCAATATTTAATGATATATTTTTGGAATAAATTTTGATCAAATAATTGATTAACCCATAAATCAGTTGTTTTAATTCAAAAATCAATTAAGTTGAGAATAATTCATTTGAATTATTAAATTAATTCATTTGAATTATTAACTTAATTCATTTGAATTATTCAATTAATTCATAATTATCCATGCACATTCAGAAAAAAGTTAAACTCTAAATCAATAAATCAATTCAATTTGTTATCTTTCTTAACTCAACATCTATTTCAAGTTAAAAAGTTGATCTAAACTTCTGATTTGAGTTAAAAAGCTGATTTTGTGAGTTAACTAATTCTGATTTCTTGATAACTCAAAAATCAATCTGAGTTATTCGGGGAGAGATTTTTGGCTTTCCATGAGCTTTCAAAAATCTTGTATTTCTATATAAGCAAGGCTCATCCCTTCATAAAGGATCTTCTTCAATCTTCGAATGCACCCTTCAACTGCGCTTTCAATTAATCGGACAATCAAGCTCTTGCGAATACGTGATTGTGAGATTTTTGCAATTTTCATTCATTGTTTTCAATCCATTTTCATAGCACAACATATCATCGATAGGTTCAATTGCATTCATGTCAATTCATTTTAGAATCAATTTCATACTAGTTTTCATCATATTGGATAAAAAATCCAAAAATATAGATTAATTTGCATTCATTTTCATCCATCTTTCTGTTATACACTGAATTTGTGCCTCTGATCTCAAGCTCTCATAGTCTTGATAATCTAGTATAACAAGGGAATCATCTCAAGGTTGTGGGACCTTTTGCTAACCGAGTTGAGACCTCCAAAGTCTAGGCTGGTTCCTCTTGGATAGTCACCTTGATTTGCTCTTAAACAAGAAAGTAAACTTGAGGGGAAAAGGGATAGAAGGAATGCATGAAAGGGAAATGATAGGAAGAAAATCTATCCTACTAGGTGATGCACCAAAACTAGGGTTTGGATCTCAGTATAGAGGAATGAAACCAATGAGAGGCTTAGTTCTGGGAGATCACAACTTACTGAATAGGCCTACATAAGTGTTTCATGGAAGGGTCTACAAAAAAAAGAGGATGTTCAGGGAAAGAGAAAGATTCTTTCATAACAACAAGACTCTTAGGATTAGACATCAATCCATGACCTGCAAACAAACATTCCCTCCTATAACTTGATGTAGGATTGAGACAAGACTATCAGGGGCTGAAATATACCCACAGAGCATCTAAATCAGATCAACACAATAACACACACAGTTACAGAAAGTAAGAGAAATTAGGGGAACTAAGACATCATTGAAAACATGCATCCATAAACCTCAATCCAATAAGAGATAATGCAAGTAGGTAAGACACAAGGACATGAAATACTATCACAAAAATGCCTCTGCAATGCTTGTATTATCAATGGGAATTTACAAGATATGAAAAACCAAAGAGCAGAAATGCTACAGATAGTTCTCCAAGGAAAGACTTTCTCTTTCTACAAAATGTGAATTCTTGGCTATAGAAGCTCCAAAAACAAATTATATACATCTGTGCATGCAAGTAGGAATCAAAATATCTCATTTAGGGCTACAGAGGTTTACAATAAAATATCCAACCCTAATACAATCCAATCTGGCCATAAATGTACATGAAAATATCCCAGCAGATCAGATATCTTTCCTACGTGTCCATCCCTGAATTGATCATGCCTACAAGCACAAAAGACCTTATCCATCTACCTCTCTGCAAGATGGACTCTATCATGAATGTGCAAAATCTGATCAAATCCTAGAAAGGACTCAAAAAAGTGCCCAAAAGATCTCTGCAAATATCTATGCAACTATAACCACCTCTAGAAAATATCATCAATTTCTTAGCTACTCGCTGCCTGCAATATCTCTCTCAGAATAAAACCCCACAAAAAACAAACACACCGCCCTTGAAATGAACCTGGTTGCATGATCACATGAGCTAAAAAAGCTTCATGTGATCATGCGATAACTTTCTTTGAAACTACCACCACTTTGCCACAGCAATGGTCACATGATCGCATGAGGCCAAAAGGCTTCATGCGACCATGTGACACCCTTTGAAAACCTGCCTCAACTTGCACAAGACACATGGGGCCCACAAGATCCACCACCTACTAAGCTTGCCACGTGGCCCAACTAGAGCTGACCACATGGCTGGACCCATGACCACACCGCTTGAAAAGTCAGTGGTCGCATGATCACATGAGGCCGAAAGGCTTCATGCGATCATGCAACAACCCTTTGAAAACCACAAATTTAACCCCGGCTCCACCCTGGGTTCAAATTTCCATTTAGTTGCCAAGCCGCACAATCTTCCTTAACCCTGGGGTCACATCCAGTGACCATGTGAAAATTGTTGATCCTTGCTTCATCCAATAGTAGTCGCTGAGTCTCAAAAAACTTTTGGCATATTCCCTTTTGTCAGGAGATTACCCGACTAAGGGAAGTCACTGAATCGCTAGGTAGAAAGAATATTCTTCTCTTTATCATGAGATTACCTGATCAAGCACAAAATTGGGGCCACCTCCAACTATGCAACTATACAAAGCTTGCCAACCCCAAGCCCGCTACTGCCATGTGTCACTCCCCCATATGTCCCGGCCGCTACATCAGTGAACATCTTGACACCCCTAGCATAGGACCCACCCAACTACAAATCCCATCCAATGGTTGTTGCATGATCGCATGGGATCAAAAGATCCCATGAGATCATATGACCACCATCAAATCTCTTCACACTTGTGCCAATGTAGAAACCTCTGCCCCACTAACTGCCTATCGTTAACTGTTGGACCATGAACCACCGCCACCGAAACTGCTGATGGTTTTTCATATGGTTGCATGGGCTTGGAAGAGCCCATGTGATCATGTGACTAACCGCATGATGCTACCTGATAATTGTCGATCCTTTTCTTACCATTTGTCACATGATCGCATGCGGCCAGGAAGGCCCAGGTGATTATGCGACTGACTATGTGATGCTTAACCAATGACCACAAACCACTGGAGTTGACCACTTGTCTTGACTACTGAAGATCTTGCATGATACCACATCAATGGTTGTCATATGATCTCATGGGATCAGAAGATCCCATGTGATCATGTGATAGCCATTGGATCTTTCTCTGCACTGGCACGGCTTTAGGCACTAGGACCCACCTGTCGAAGTTGCGCGCTTAGGGCCGAAAACATAGAAGGGTTTCAAAAACATAGAGGGTTTTTGAGCCAGGGTCAAAAACACACTGAATTTCTTGAGCAAAGAGGTTGAAAACACACTAGGATTTTAGACCAAAAGGCAGAAAACATCCTGAGCCTGTAGGGAGGATGTTGAAAACACACTGGGTTTTCGACATTGAGCACTTCTTTTTGGAAAATAGGAACCATGGCAAAAAATGAATGATAGGGAAATTTTGGGAACCATTTTGGTGACCTCTATGGGATGTTAGCCTGCTAAACATTGGACTAGTTTCCTTGATGTATCCATTGGGTATAGGAGTCACTTCTTTTGAGCACAAAAACTTTCAGAGACAAAAATTGAACCGAGAAGAAAAACTGTGCACAAGCACTTCTTGGAAAATAGGAAACTACTCTAGAAAATAGGGGAAAGAAAAATAGGGAAACCTATCCTAACCTAAACTAACTAGTGTAGAGACCTGGTTAAACAAAGCCATTCACTGGCATGTTGAAGTAGCTACCCTTCCTCAATAAGACATTTTGCATTGAACACATGAAGATAGCTACAAGGATATGAGGCATATGAAAATTTGGCAAATGAGGATATGCTGCTTCTGCAAAAACAAGATCAATTTCACTCACCTCAAATGGATCAAATGGAGGTGTCTCAGTGAACTCTTTCTGTGCCAAGTATCTAATGGGGCAGCCTCTTGAAATTCTGAAGGTAGGACTTTCATTGCTGGTTTCTTTTTTATCTTTGTGGTTGCCTTCCATCATGGATAGCTAGGTCAACTCCTCATCCATGGCTAGGGGACTATCATCTTCTTCCTTTAAACCAGCCAAGAGCTCATCAAAGTTGTCAATGTCTTGAAGATTTGGAACTGATTCCAAATCCTACCCATGCAGTAGCTCCTTGTGAAAAGGGCAATCCAAGACCAGGCTCTCTTCAATAGGCATATGACCTTGAACCTCCACTCCAAAGAATAGGGGTTCAACATCCAATTTGTCACAAAAGACTTCAATGATATTGGAAAAATAATACTCTTCTTCAAGGCTTTTGTCTGTGTCCTTTTCTTGGAAAGAATCTCCCATGGCTTCATCATTCTACTCCATAAAACAAGGTAGCTCACCCAACAAGCACATGGAATCCATTATAGAATCAACCTCCTATTGATGGTGGACCTGCTATTCTGATTGACCTTCAGCCATTGGTAATGGCATGGTCTCTTCTTTATCATCAACAAAGATGGGAAGCTCATTTGACAAATCACCCAAGAGCTCAAGCTGAGCATCAACCTCCACCTCCACACCTTGCTACTCCATTTCACCACAGTCACCACTCTACATTGATACCTCAGATGCCCTCTCCTCCCCATCACATGAAAGTTCATTTACCACAGGCCCTTGCTCAGACACCAGACTAGTGTTCTTGAAAAGACTTGGCATCACACTGCCAGGAGGAAGAGTACATTGGGGAATCTATATTAATTCATCATCCTAAGAAACCATAGGGGTCTCATGGGATGAAACCTTTTCTTGAACGGGCTGCTCTTGTAGAGTGGTGGGCTACATCTCAAGCACAGGCTCTTGAAAATAATTTTTTGCCTTAAAACTTGGAATGTGAAATTGAGGGAGCTCAAAGGAAGACAAAGAAGGCAAATAGGTCTTGAAGCTTAGAAATGAATGCTTAGCAGGCTCCACATGTGTAGGTTCTTAAGACAAATGGGCCCTCTAGCTTGGAATCTTAGGCCTAGGAGCCTCATGTTGAGAAATCAGTGATCTCAACCTTGCTGTCTCAAAGTCAGCTTGGCATCTAATCTCCTCTTGAAACTACCTTGCTTGCTACTCCTCAACAAGACTCTCTACCACTTGGTAAGGAATGAACCCCTACTCATAACTTTGGGCTTCCATCTCCTGATAGGGAGCTGACTCCTCTTCATAATAACTTTGAGCCTCCTACTCTCTAAGCTCCCCGAGTTCAGACATTTTCTTAACTAAATCAAGCAACAAACTCTTTGTCTCTTGCATCTTCTTGAAGTTTGAGCTCAGAGTCTACATCTACTACTCAATAGGCTGAGAAGCATGATGGGAAAGCTAGCCTTGCATTTGTTGTTGTGCCTCTTGTGCCCATGATCCATCTTGCCTGAGAGCTCTCTCATAACTTTGCACAAGGGAAAATTTATTAGGGGCATACTGGATATACTGATACCCTCGAGAAGTATAATAGCTTGGCATAAAAGGAGGCTTTGGGTTAGTTTGGTAAGGCTAAAAACTAGTTGGTTGAGCATTATTCTCACAATAGGGTGGTGAGTAACCTGACTGTCCATAATAACTTGACATGTCTACTCATGTAATTAGCTAGAACTTGAATATGAAGATTGAAAACATACCAGCATCTGATCTTTGAAACTAGTAGACCTTCTAGAGTCACCAGATATGCAGCAAAATGACCTCTTCTAGGCCTGTAGCATGCTACCAGCATATCAGAGATAGCATACTTTGAACATGAATCTGAACTTCAGTCCCACTTGGCGTGCCAGAAATGTTATACACTAGCACCAAGGTGGAGAATCCTTGAGCTTGCAGATGAACCAACAGGAACACCTTTGAACTTTACTCTGATCTTCATTGTCCCACTGGGCGTGCCAGAAATGTTATACACTGGCACCAAGGTGGGGAATCCTTGAGCTTGAGTCTACACGGATAGGCCTTGTGTACTAAATTTTTCTGATCCCTTTGCAGATGAACCAACAGGAACACCTTTGAACTTTACTCTGATCTTCACTATGGTCCCACCGAGTGTGCCAGAAATGTTATACACTGGCACCAAGGTGGGGAATCCTTGAGCTTGTAGATGAACCAATAGGAACACCTTTGAACTTTACTCTGATCTTCTTTTGTAGTCCCACTGGGCGTGCTAGAAATGTTATACACTAAATTTGTGCCTCTAATCTCAAGCTCTCATAGTCTTGATAATCTAGTATAACAAGGGAATCATCTCAAGGTTGTGGGACCTTTTGCTAACTGAGATGAGACCTCTAGATTCTAGGCTGGTTCCTCTTAGATAGTCACCTTGATTTGCTCTTAAATAAGAAAGTAAACTTGAGGGGAAAAGGGATAGAAGGAATGCATGAAAGGGAAATGATAGGAAGTAAATCTATCCTACTAGGTGAGGCACCGAAACTAGGGTTTGGATCTCAGTATAGAGGAATGAAACCAATGAGAGGCTTAGTTCTAGGAGATCACAACTTACTGAATAGGCCTGCATAAGTGTTTCATGGAAGGGTCTGCAAACAAAAGAGGATGTTCAGGGAAAGAGAAAGATTCTTTCATAACAACAAGACTCTTAGGATTAGACATCAATCCATGACCTACAAACAAACATTCCCTCCTATAACTTGGTGTAGGATTGAGACAAGACTATCAGGGGCTGAAATATACCTACAAAGCATCTAAATCGGATCAACACAATAACACACACAATTATAGAAAGTAGAGAAATTAGGGGAACTAAGACATCATTGAAAACATGCATCCACAAACCTCAATCCAATAAGAGATAATGCAAGCAGGGAAGACACAAGGACATGAAAGACTATCACAAAAATGCCTCTGCAATGCTTGTATTATCAATGGGAATTTATGAGATATGAAAAACCAGAGAGTAGAAATGCTACAGATAGTTCTCCAAGGAAAGACTTTCTCTTTCTACAAAATGTGAATTCTTGGCTATAAAAGCTCCAAAAACAAATTATATACATCTCTGCACATAGGCAGGAATCAAAATATCTCAATTAGGGCTATAGAGGTTTACAATAAAATATCCAACCCTAATACAATCCAATCTGGCCATAAATGTAGATGAAAATATCCCAGCAGATCAGATATCTTTCCTGCGTGTCCATCCCTAAATTGATCATGCCTATAGGAACAAAAGACCTTATCCATTTACCTCTCTGCAAGCTAGACTCTATCATGAATGCACAAAATCTGATTAGATCCTGGAAAGGACTCGAAATGGTGCCCAAAAGATCTCTGCAAATATCTATCCAACTGTAATCACCTCTAGAAAATATCATCAATTTCTTAGCTACTTGTCACCTGCAATATCTCTCTCAGAAGAAAACCCCACAAAAAACAAACGTGCCACCCTTGAAATGAACCTGGTTGCATGATCGCATGAGTTAAAAAAGCTTCATTCGATCATGTGACAACTTACTTTGAAACTGCCACCGCTTTACCACAACAATGGTTGCATGATCACATGAGGCTGAAAGGCTTCATGTGACCACGTGACACCCTTTGAAAACCTACCTCTGCTTGCGCAAGACACATGGGGCCCACAAGATCCACCACCTACTAAGCTTGCCATGTGGCCCAATCAGAGTTGACCACATGGCTGGACCCATGACCACACCGCTTGAAAAGTCAGCAGTTGCATGATCACATGAGCTTGAAAGGCTTCATGTGATCATGCAAAAACCCTTTGAAAACCACAAACTTAACCCCAACTACACCCTGGGTTCAAATTTCCATTTAGTCACCAAGCCATGCAATCTTCCTTAACCCCAGGGTCACATCCAGTGACCATGCAAAAATCATCGATCCTTGCTTCATCCAACAATAGTCACTGAGTCTCGAAAAACTTTTGGCATATTCCCTTCCGTCAGGAGATTACCCGACTAAGGGAAGTCACTGAATCGCTAGGTAGAAAGAATATTATTCTCTTTATCATGAGATTACCTGACCAATCATAAAATTGGGCCCACCTCCAACTACGCAATAGTACAAATCTTGCCAACCCCGAGCCTGGTACCGCCACATGTCACTCCCCTAGATGTCTTGGCCGCTACATCAGTGAACATCTCAGCACCCCTGGCATAGGACCCACCCAACTATAGATGCCATCCAATGGTTGTTGCATGATCACATGGGATCAGAAGATCCCATGAGATCATAAGACCACCATCGGATCTCTTCACACTTGCGCCAATGTAAAAACCTCAGCCCCACTAACTACCTGTTGTTAACTATCAGACCATGAACCACTGCCACTGAAATCACTAACGGTTTGTCACATGGTCGGATGGGCTCGAAAGAGCCCATGTGATCATGAAACTAACTACATGATGCTACTCGATAACTGCCGATCCTTTGCTTACCATTTGTCACATGATCACATGCCGCTAGGAAGGCCCATGCGATTATGCAACTGACTACGTGATGCTTAACCAATGATCGCAAATCACTGGAGTTGACCGCTTGTCTTGACTACCGAAGATCTTGCATGATACTACATGAATGATTGTCATATGATCTTATGGGATCAGAAGATCCCATGAGATCATGTGACAATCATCGGATCTTTCTCTGCACTGGCACAGCTTTAGGCACTAGGACCCACCCGTCGGAGTTGTGCGCTTAGGGCCAAAAACATAGAAGGGTGTCAAAAACATAGAGGTTTTTTGAGCCAAGGTTGAAAACACACCAAATTTCCAGAGTAGAGAGGTCAAAAACACACTGGGATTTCAGACCAAAAGGAAGAAAACATCCTGAGCCTATAGGGAGGAGGTCGAAAATACACTGGGTTTTCGACATTGAGCACTTCTTTTTGGAAAATAGGAACCGTGGCTAAAAATGAATGACAGGGAAATTTTGGGCAACACTTTCATCATTTAAATTTGACATAAGGGCAAGGAGCAAGAGGGGCCAAACAATGGTGCACCCTAATGATCCAAGCCTGCTCAACACATGAGGAAGTAAAAAAACACAACAGTGAGAGAGGGAATGCAAAAGCTTTCATATATTTTCATCAAATAGAATCATACATGTCAGGCTGTAAGGCCTTTCCGATTAGGGCTAGATATTACAATGAAATACAGAAGTCCTCAAACATACAAGGATCTATCAAATCTCTACTTCTATCTTCTATCAAACTCCCATCCCCCAAAAACTCCCCCTAAAATCTAAACCAACAACTACATTTATACAAGAAGCTACCAAATTGAGTCGGCCTTCAGATCCATAATCAATGGAAGGAACAGTCAGATCTAGGACCACACACTTCCCAATGATGGATTCCAACATTAAATCCATGATCCAATATAAATGCACAAGTCGACCACAATAGAAACTAAAACTAAACCCATCGGTGAGCAAGATAACCGAGCAGCAGATAGGCAATGCCGAGCGCTAGTGAAACAACTGACCACCTAGGAGATAACTGACCACACTTGGTAACCAAAGGAAACTAACCAACTATTGACCAACTCGGTCAAAGAAGAAACCAAGCAACACAAAAAAACTCCAATTTTTTTTTGGTGACATAGGATTGCCAAGGACCCGAGATGCTCCTACATCAGACACCTGGGGTTATTTTGAAATGATTCTCCGAATCATTTGGTAGTTCTAGTCTGAGATGCATCCAACATAGACTATGAAATCCATGAACTATCTTCCATTGGTCTATTCTTCTATTTTACCAGATATTCCATTTATTGTTTTCCTCTTGTACTCTTGCCAACTCTTTCCTTCAAAATCTGTTCAACTTCATCATTTCACTTCTTAGGATATTATGTCAGTATTGTCACTTCTTCATTAGGTTCATGATACTCATACAAATCAGAAATGTTAAAAATTGATGATATGTCCATGTCATCAAGTAACTCAATCTCATATGCATTTCCTCTTTCAAATTTCTTCAAAATCTTGCAAGGTCCAAACTTCTTCATCTTTAGCTTCCCATATGTTCCAACAAGAAATCAACCTTTCTTCAAATGAACCATCACTTCATCATCAACATCAAAAGTTTTATGTCTCTTTGATCTATCATCTCTATCTTTGTATTTCTGATTACTGTCTTCCAGCTTTAGCTTCACATCTTCATGCAATGTCTTCATGTACTCAGAAAATTTTACTCCTTCAGCACTTTTCTTATTCTCATCATCAATGTCCCTCAAATCAGATATTCCTCTTGATTGTGTGTCATTCACAATCTCAAATGGTTTCTTTCTAGTACTCCTATTCATTGAATTATTGTATGCAAACTCTTCTTGTGCCAATACAGAATCCCAATTACTCAGTGTGTCTCCAACTAAACATCTCAAAATATTTCCCAAACTTTTGTTCACAACTTCAGTCTATCCATCAGTTTGTGGGTGAAATGTAGAACTATATTTCAACTCAATGCCAAATTTCTTCCAAAGGGTTTTCCAAAAGTATCCAACACACTTACTATCTTGGTCAAAGATTATACTCCTCGATAATCCATGCAATCTTATAATTTCCTTAAAGAAAAGATCTGCCACATGTACTGCATCTGATGTCTTTCTACAAGGTATAAAATGTGCCATTTTAGAAAATCTATCCACAACAAAATATATAGAATCGTTAACTCTTACTATCTTCGGTAAGCTAAGAAAAAAATCCAAACTAATATCAATCCAAGGTTTCTTAGGAACAACAATCAGTGTATACAATTGAGTATTCTAACTTACTCCTTTTGCAACTTGACAAATTCCACAACTTTCACAAATTTTTGAACATCTTTATACAACTGCAGCCAAAAGTACTTCTCCTTAAGAAAATTCCATGTTTTATCAGTACCAAAATGTCCAGCCAAACCACTACTATGTTTCTCTTTTATCAGATTAGTTCTCATTACTCCTCTCAGTATACACAACTAAATACCTTTAAACAACATACCTTCCTAAATAAAATATTCATCCCATTTAGTGTCGGGTTGATCTTGAATAGGTGCTCTGCACTTTCTCCATGGTTCAAAAAAATCAAGGTCAAACTCATAAGAATATCTCATCTCATCAAAACCAAGAACTTTAATTTTCATCTCGGTCACCAAAGATCTTCTTCTACTCAATGCATCAAAAACTCGGTTAGTGACTCCACTCTTATGCTTTATCAAAAATGTATAACTGTGCAAATGCTCAACCCATTTCATATGTCTTTGATTCAACTTATTCTGACTACCCAAATATTGTAAAGCCTTATGATCAGTATACAAAACAAATTCACTCAGTATCAAATAATGTCTCCATTTCTTCAATGCTTGAACAATATCATATAATTCTTGATCATACACAAAATATTCCCTTCTAGCATCATTCAACTTTTCACTAAAGAAAGCAACAGGTTTACCTTCTTGACTCAACGCAGCTCTAATTACACTTCTACTTGCATCACATTCCACTTGAAATGTTTTACTGAAATTAGGTAATGCCAAAATAGGTAATTTAGCAACCTTCTGCTTCAGAGTCTCAAAACATTTGTCACCTGCATGTGTCCACTTGAATTCTCTTTTGTCTCCTCTCATAGTCTCAGTCATAGCATTACAAATTGAACTGAAATTCCTTATGAACTTTCGTTAAAAACTTGCCAAACCATGAAATGATCTTACCTCACTAGCATTCATAGGTGTAGGCTAGTTCAAAATAGCTTCAACCTTTTCAGGATCCATCTTCAAACCATCAGCTAAAATAACAAATCCAAAATACACAATCTCTTCTTTCATGAATGAACACTTTTTTAGATTTATCACAACTTTTCCTCTTTCAATCTTTGCAAAACTTTTCTAACATGCAAAAAATGTTCTTCTCTAGTTTTACTGAATATCATAATATCATCAAGATATACAATCATAAACTTACCGAAGAATTTCTTCAAAACTTCATTCATCAACCTCATAAAAGTACTTGGTGCATTAGTTAAACCAAAAGGCATAACCAACCACTCATACAAACCTTCTTTTGTCTTGAGAGCAGTCTTCCATTCATCACCTTCTCTGATTCTAATCTGATGATACCTACTTTTCAAATCAATCTTTGTGAAATACTTTTCTCTAGTCAAACTGTACATTATGTCATCCATTCTCGGTATAGGAAACCTATACTTCACTGTTATCTTATTGATTGCTATGGAATCAGTACACATTCTCCATTCTCCATTCTTTTTTAGTGCTAATATAACAGGTACTACACAAGGGCTCAAACTTTCTCTGATCAAATCTTTCTCTAGCAACTCTTGAATCTATCAGTTCAATTCCTGATTCTTGGTAGGTGTCAACTGATGAGGTGCCTTATTTGGTAAACTAGCTCCAAGGATTAGATCCATACAATGATCAATGCTTCTTTTCAGTGGAAAACAATCAGGTAAATTATCAAAAATAATATCACTATACTCGGTGAGTAACTTATCAATCTCCTCAGAGACGTTATCCTCTATTTTCTTACTCATTTTGTTAGGGATCACATCAAAACATACATCACTCTTCTTCAAAGAGTTAACAAACTTTCTTCCCTCCATCAAACAAACTTTTATAGATGTGCAAACATTACTAACATGTTCTTCCATCAATGGTAACAAGATTTGTTTCTTTCCATCAGCCACAATAGTATACTTATGCAATCTCCCATCATATATAGCATGTCTATCATATTGCCAAGGTCTACCAAACAAAATATGACAACAATCCATAGGCATGATATCACATAACACCTTATCATAGTATTTTACAATCTTCAAATTCACATAACATTGTTCACTTACCAGGAGCGTATGCTCATTTTTTATCCATGAAATCTGATAGGGCTTCGGATGTACCAACCTTTCCAACTAAAATTTTGTGACCATCTCTTCAGATGCCAGATTCTCCGAACTACCACTATCGATGATTACCTTCCAAACTTTGTGAAAAACTCTACATCTGGTCTTGAACAAACTTTTCCTTAATGAATCTTCCTTCTTTCTTTCATTCCATAGTGCTCTCCTTATCATCAAGTTATTTTCTTTCTTAGGTTCATTCAATGACTCTTCTTGCACCAAAGCATTTCTACTGCTACCAGCCTTCTTACTAGCTTGTGTACATTCAAAAGATCTATGTCCTTCTTCTCCACAATTGTAACAAGTTCCTCAAAAACTTCCTATGCTATAACCACCTCAGTAGTTACTGCCTCTACCTCTAGATGAACTTTCACCTTTCCACTTGGTCTTGCCTTTGTCCAAATTTGTCTTTTCTGGTTCAGATCTACCATTTTCACCATTAGATCTACCACCTCGACCTCTCTATCTTTTCTCATGCCTCTTGTTCAATTTCTCCTCGGCTTTCAAAGATAATTGATAAGCCTCTTCAATGTTCTCCAACTTGACCATACTAATTTCCTCTTGGATGGAAACTCTAAAACCATTCAGGTATCTACCAATTCTTTCCACATCATCTTTATCATGTCTAGATCTAATATCTAATCTATAGAATTCCTCAATATACTCCTTTACCGAGCTATCTTTCTACCTCAAACTTTTCATTCACCAAACTAGGTTAATCAGATAATCACAAGGTAAGAACTTTCCTTTCAATTTGTTCACCATTTTATTCCATACCTTGATTTTGTCTTTTCCTTTCATCTTCCTATCCAGCTATAGATGTTCCCACCATAAGGATGCATGCCTTTTCAATTTTGTGCTTGCAATCTTCACCTTATTGTCCTCAGGAATTTTTTTGTATTCAAAATACTTTTCCATCTTGGTGATCTAGTCCACCAATTCATCAGAATCTAGCTTTCCACCATACTCAGGAGGATTGAAATGTGGTGTTCATTTTAGACTTGTCAAAGCCTTAAAAAATCTTTCTTCACCTTGATCCATAACAGGTGCAGGTTCTGCATTCACCTATTCTTCCCCAACTTCATCATCACTAACATCTTCAAGATGTCTTCCTCTTCTTTGGGCTATTTCAATAGCTTCTAATCTAGCAGTAATCTACCTTAGCATATCTACCAATCCTAGATCTACATCTCACCTCCCACAAACCATCTTCACAACCCTCTAAAATTGCAGGTCAGATTACAATCTGCTACCCCACAACAATCAACTAGGGATTCAAGAGGAACCACAAACCTAGATCTATAGACCTAGATCAAGATCTCACCTTGCTCTGATACCACCTGATGCAAGGGTAGAGAGCAAGAGGGGCCAAACAATTGCACACCCTAATGATCCAAGCCTACTCAACACATGCGAAAGAAAAAAAACACAATAGTGAGAGAGAGAATGCAAAAAATTTCATATATTTTCATCAAATAGAACCATACATGCTGGGATGTAAGGCCTTCCTGGTTAGGGCCAGATATTACAATGAAATACAAAAGTCCTCAAACATGCGAGGATCTATAAAATATCTACTTCTATCTTCTATCAAACTCCTATCCCCCAAAAACTCCCCCTCAACTCTAAACCAACAACTACATTTATACAAGAAGCTACCAAACTGAGTCAGCCTTCAGATCCATAATCAACAAAAGGAATGGCTAGATCTAGGACCACACACTTCCCAATGATGGATTACAAGATTAAATCCATGATCCAATACAAATGCACAAGTCAGCCACAACAAAAAATAAAACTAAACCCGTCAGTGAGCAAGATAACTGAGTAGCAGATAGGAAATGTCGAGCGTGAGTGAAACAACCGACCACCCGGGAGATAACCGACCACACTCGGTAACCAAAGGAAACCGACCAACTACCGACCAACTTGGTCAAAGTAGAAATTGAGTGACATGTAAAACTCCAAATAGGTTTTGGTGACATAGGATTACGAAGGACCCGAGATGCTCCTACATCAAAATCCTACATTTAGGTATTGCATTGTCACTGGTCTCGATCATAATCTGATAATATGAAACTCATACCTACTAGAAGGTAGTAAATTACCTGGTTATTTATATTGTTTCATTATGTAGATTTCATGATTTGCTAACCTCTAATATTTTATTGAAGTATTGTGTCTATAGCTAGGTACAAAATTGACATGCACATTTTTGGCGCCCACCGTGGGGCCCTGCAATGGGTTTCCATTCTGAATTTTCAATTTTCTAACTTTTTTTAAAAACTATGATTTTTTATTTTATGGTCTATACGATTTCATACGACATTCCATAGATTGTAGTATTAGGAGATCTTGTCTGTCATATGAAAGATGACAATTTTATGTGTCATGTGGGTTGTATGTGTATTGTTGTATGAGAGTTACTTTTTCATATGAGAGCTAACCCACTATTGTATCATTTCTGAAAAGTCATATGATAAGGGGCAGAAACTCATACAAGTTTTGATGCCATTTTTGCATAGTCATTTCACATTTTGAGCAATCTTTCAGACTTTTTTTGACAGTTAACCCTAACAATTGATACTTGTTTCTGATCATTTTTCTCATGGGAAAGCTCAACAAAAATAAAAATAAGGTAAAATTTACTAAGCGTGTTGCTTTGGATTTGAGGTATTTCGCTACATCTCTATAAAATTTCAATTTTGGGAAATAAAATGAACCTCTCACATGTTTAGCTTGAGTGTTTCTTGCTTTCATAAATCACACATTCATTTTGGCTCTAAAAGGAATCTAGATTTTCTTTCTTGCATATCTATTTCACATAGTAATTAGGCCTTATGAACACTATTTGTGGTGTTCTTGAGAGAGTGGGCTTCATTTTCTTGTTTTACATGCAAAGCTCTTCCCGAAGATAGATCCTGTTATAGGTAGGGAAGGACTTGTTATCATCTCATAGTCTTACTTGGTTTAGTCTTCATCTTTGATGGTACATTTTCTTTTGGACCCACTTAGAGAGATCAGTAGTCATTGTTGTTGACATACAAACCTTGGTGAGGTAGTTTCAATTTAGTGTGTCAATCAATCTACTTGCTATGTTTGGGTGAGGTGAAGAGGCTAGAGAATTATACTATATTTCCTTTTTGGGAAACATCAGAAACTCAGATCCTTGAATCCGAGCTAAGTCCCTATGTGGTCCATTTTGTGAGTCTTCCTTGATAGAGAGGGTTAACCATAGTGGACATTCTCTTTATTGGGTAAACCATGTGGATGGAACCTCAAGTGGTAATAGCCATTTTTGACATGGTAGCAACAACTGCTATATAAATGTCCTTGTGGAAGAAATCTCCATGGGTGTTGTTTCTTGTTGGACTATCAGATCTCCTCAGCATCTTTGATTGATTAAATTCTCCGAATGTGTCAAAACCCCGGTGCACCTAGATTGGAGTTTTCCCTCTTGAGATTGCAAAATTTGCAAATTTGACCATTACTATGAACCATAGTGCAACCCACTTTTTATTTTCTAGGACTATGTGCATGACTGTAAAACATTTTGAGAACATACACAAGTAGAATTCTTAGGGAATAGAATCATGAGTCACTATTCTTGTTCATGTGCATGGTTGCTTTTTCCTTTTCTCATTGTTTGAAGACAAATATTTTCTTGAACTCCCTAATTGCTGTCTTGTTTGCTTGATCTACGATAAAAATCTATTAATGCATCTAATTGGTCATTTAAAACAAACAAATCTAGCCACCAAAATCAACCAACAATCTAAAAACTTACAAAATCTGAAGAAAAATCCTTTTCTAGTGTAAACTGTCATCTTGGAAATTCAAGAGTCATACGAGTCTTTGCCAATTATCGTATCAGAGCCCCTAGAAAGTCGTACATGAATTCCTATATTTCTGTATGAGTGTTGTCAACAAATCTTAAGCAAAATTGAACCCAGGTGTCGATTGTCATACGAGTTTCACACATTATAGTATCAAACCCAATCCTGACTCATACGAGGCTGGATAAATTCATATGAGATTTGTGTCAACATTATCAGAAAGCCTTCAAAATTTGTCATAAATCAATTATTATAGTTAACCATCAGATTCTGTCAGAAAATTCACTGTGTCAGGAACAAAGTAGAAAAACTGAAAAAATCCAATTCATTTTCCTAAAGTGGTCTCTTGAGTTTGATCCATCCTTTTGATCTATTGATTTGAATCTCATTTTATCTTGTGTCAAAATCATCTTCAAATTCAATCTTCAAAATAGCTAAGTGTTTGAACTCATGTCTACTATCCTTTGGGCATCTACCCATACACCTAGGGCACAGTATCTTGCACTTGCAATCTTTCATCAATCAACCAATCAAATCTTGACAAGGTTGCATCATTCAATTTTCCCAAATCAGGTCATTCATCAATTGTCTTAATCTTACTCTTCCAATTCACTCAAATTTAATGGTGGAAACCAAAGCTTCCTCACATAGAAAACCTAGAGAAGAACCAAAACTCTCACCTTTACCTTTGTACATTGTTCAGTCCATTAATGAACCTTACGATACAACTCGTTATGAAAAAGATGCTCTAGGTAATCTACATCTAAAAGAAGGTTTTTCTAATCCTCCTCAATCAACTCATGGAGGTAATCAATCAACTCCACATCAAACAATCATTGGTAGTCCTCACAACACCATAATGTCTCAAGGAGGAGCAAACCAAGGCTCCCAAGGTCACCACTCTAATCATGGCGGAGATCCTGAACCAACACCATCTGAAGTTGAGTGATATAGAAATGATGATTCCTTTCAAAAAATGATGAAACACTTCTTGCAAGAAGAGAAAGAGGCCTATTTCATACACCTAGCTCAATAAGGAGCCAAAGGAGCCAAACTTCCTCAAGACTTTAATGTCAATAATATCATCACACAAGAGGAAGAAACTCCCATCACAACCATGATGAAATAGATACATGCTATGCAAGTTAAGCTCAACAAGCTATAAAAGGATAAGGAACCTAAAGAATTATCTATGGAGGCTCTATGCCCCTTTCCATTTGATAAAAACTTGTACATGCCACCATTCCCAAAAATAGTGGAGATACCAAAATATGACAAATATGATGGAAACTCTGACCCCACAAAATCATGTGAGAGAATTTTGTACTCAATCCATGAATTTTATGCATGAACCAACCTACTTGATATGTCTTTTCCCATGATCTCTAGGAGGAGTAGCCATTCATTGGTTCTCTAAAATGCCTCAAACTATCAAAACCTTTGAGGAGCTAATCAAACTATTCTACCAGCAATACTCCTACAATATCCAACACCTAGTCACCATGATAGACATCTGCAATTTGAAGCAAAAATTAGGAGAGCCCTTCCTGACCTTCCTCAAATGATGGAGCAAGAAGTTTTCACTCTATGCTCGACCTATCCCAGAAACTAAAAAACTTGAGATCTTCATCAGCAATCTGATTCCAGAACTCAATTATCATTTGCAAATACAAAATCATACTTCTTTTGAGAAAATGGTAGAAAATTCCATAAATATTGAAAATGAGCTTTCTCATAAGGGAGATATATCACTTAATAAAGACAACAAGTATGAATCAGACTCTAGTTCCAATAACAAAGATAAAGTCAAATTCTGGAACAAGAACAAGAATTTTATAATAGATGGTGTTGTTGATCACAGCTATGCTCCATCAAAGGAACCAGCATTCAATCTTACCATTGGCACTCAAGCTATAAAAGCTTCTAAACAAAAGACATATGAATCTTCTAAAAATTCTAATGACTATAAACCATGGGTTACAAAACCAAAGCATGAGTTCACTCCTTTGGGTGAGTCCTTAGAAAAAGCCATGAGAACACCATTGGCAAACAAAATCATTACATTACCTAAGATAAAACCATATGATCCTGAAGTCAAGCCTAAATGGTGGAAATAGACTAATTTCTATGACTTCCATCAAAACAAGGGTCATAAAACCAATAATTGCATGCGCTTAAAGTATCTCATACAAGACAAAATTGATGATGGAGAAATTGTAATTAACAACCATAAGACCAACAATGATCATACGACATTCATGGAACCATTTTTGAAGCATACTCAAGGTGATTTATCTTCTAAGCCTAACATGGGTGCTAAAGTCAATTACACCTACTGTGGAAACAATGCTTTCATAAACATGGTTGAACCATTCCTATCTAAACATTGGAATGCCATCACCATTGTAAGAAGAGATAGAGATAATCAATTAGAAAATGTAGTAACTTGATCACAAGCTCAAGTACATCTACAAGGACAAAACTCAGGTTCATCAAATGCCCCTAAGGTTCCTTTCAATCTTTCATCTACTTCTAAACAAAGGGCTGCCTCAAAATCATCAAATCCTAAAGAGACCAGGAGTACATCATATAGTATTGTCTAACAACTCTAGCATACCAATGCTAAAATATCCATGTTTGAGTTTCTTCAGATATCTCCTTCTCATAGGGCTATTTTGGATAAAGCTCTTCTTGGTTCCAATGTTCCTGACAATCTTGATCTAGACATATTTTAGACTATGGTTGGTCATCTGACATCACCCTAGTATATCTCCTTTTTAGAGGAATATGACAATTCACTGAGTCATCCACATAACCAGCCCTTGCACATTGAAGTCTTAATCCAAAACCATCATGTCAAACATGTGTTGATAGATGGAGGCACTGGTCTAAACATTTGTTCCTACAAATTGGTCACACAACTAGGATTGTCAGAAGATGCTATTGATCATAAAAAGAAGATAACCATAAAAGCATATGATGAGAAAGAAAGATCTTCCAAGGGAACAATTGTACTACCTATTAGAATAGGATCAGTTATCAGAAACATCACCTGTCAAGTTCTAGATCTTCCATTTTCCTACAACATTCTTCTAGGGAGACCGTGGATACATGAAATCCAAGCTATTCCATCAACATACCATCAATGTGTGAAGTTTCCTTATGATAGAGTAGAGGTAACAATTCCAGCTGACATATCTATATCTTGTAATGCCTTGAAAGAGAGTGCTAAAAAACTTGTTCCAAATAATAGAGAATCTTCCACTAAGAAAATAGACATAGCATCTACATCCAAGATGGAATATATTTCCAAAGAGGTCAAAATCAAGGACACGGGCATGGGAGAATGTTGTATGGAACCAGTCCTATCTCTAACATCTCTCCCGGTCTCACCTAAATCTTATGGGAAGCCTTTAAAATAGACAAAAGAAGCTTCTAAAGAACCTCAAGCTATCTATAATGGAATTTTTGTCATAGAGAAAGTGTCTAAGAAAGAGTTTGAAGAGGAAGAAGTTGTGCTTGCATGGCTATACAAAGATGACTCTCAATCCATCTAGAAATGTGACTCTAAGTCAAACAAGATTCCTTCAAAGTCATATGGACCAGGTCACAAACTCATGTCTAAAATTGGATACACACAAAAAGGACCTCTAGGAACAAGAGGTAAAGGAGTCATACAACCTATTGGACACTATGGAAGAACAAATAAGGAAAGTACAGGAATTGGATATCAAAAGAAGCCCTCCCACCTCAGTGGTAACTCGACTCATGTCCTATAAAAGATAAGTCTAGCAATAGAAACTCACCTAAAGGAAGAAAAAAAACAATCAGACAATGATGATTCAGACACCACTGATCTTATTCCTTATGCACGTTTACCTCAAAAAAAAATAGATCTTCTTAAGGATGAAGAGAAACCCAAGTAGAATATCAATGTGGTAGATACACAAGAAACTACAACTAAACAAGAATAAGGTAAACCTCTCACAATAGCTAAACATTTGGGATACAATAGTGATTCCAAGATAGACTCCCATGAATATGAATTCTACTAAGAATCAGAAGGTAATCCTACTTGGGGGATTCATCTTGACTTTACACATGTTCTCAAATTTCCCAAAGGTCTAGATGAAGAATCAAAGGATGAATCAAATGACTATGAATGGGGAGTTATTCTAGAAGAAGATGAGCTTATCACTAAAAAACACATTGATATTATTCACCAATATTCATCTAAATCTGACATGAGTCTAGAGCGAAATGACAAACTTAACAAGTCTAATCCACCTATTATTGAAGTGGAATCCAATAATGACGTTGAAATGATTCATGAACTAAACATTCTAACTAGTAATATCACCTTTGAATTCAAGATTCAAGTTAGGACCAATGATGACAACACCATATGCATGAACACCATTTTCCAATCCTCCCCTACATTGACTATCCAACATCCAAAGCTTATTGACCAAACATCTACTGATCCAAACCAAGATATCCACACCTTATGAACTGACTATGCTCTTTCCTTCTACCTCAATGCAATGGCACCTATGAAAAATTCCATTAGTGAACCTAGCATGAGCATGAAAGATTCAGATATCAAATATCTCAGTCAAAAAAACAAAATAAAAAAGAAAAAGAGTTCTAAGGGTGAAAACCACTTTGTGGTAGTCTCAGAACCTAAACTAGTAAAAATAAAAGATGTACCTGAAGGTGAAAACCTCCTTGAGGTACCTAAGGATGATATATTTGATGTCCTTTTGAGTCATTTATAGGAAAGATCTCTAGTATTGATAGAACCAACTCAATCTATCAACTTGGGTACAACAGAGGAACCTCAATTGATTTATGTAGCACAATCCCTATGAGAGGAAGAGAAACAATAATGCACTAATTTCTTAGTAGAAAAGAAAATCAAATTTGCATGGAAGGATTTAGATATGCTAGGGTTAGATCCAAATCTGATAATGCATCATCTCTCTATAGCTCTAGGAGTCAAAACTGTTAAACAAAAATTGTGAAAGATGCATCCACATGTTGCACTCCTAGTCAAAGATGAGCTAGAAAAGTTACTAAAAGCCAGATTTATTCGAGTCATAGATTATGCAGAGTGGATCTCAAACATAGTTCCAGTTTCAAAACTAGATAAATATATAAGAGTATGCATAGACTTTAGAGATGTAAACAAAGCATTCCCTAAGGATGACTTTCCACTACCAAACATCGATATGATAGTGGACATGACTGCGGGCTTTGAAATGTATTCCTTAATGGATGGTTTCTCTGGATACAACCAAATCAAAATTTCTCTAGAAGATCAAGAGAAAATATCTATCACATGTGCATGGAGTACCTTCTGTTGGAATGTCATGCCATTTGGTCTTAAGAACGTTGGTGCTACATATCAATGATCTATGACATCTATCTTCCATGATATGATGCATCGAACTATGGAAGGCTATGTTGATGACACCTTAGCTAAATAAATGATAAGATATGAACATATGAATGATTTGAGAAAAATACTGGATAGAATGGAGAAGTTTCATCTCAGAGTGAACCCTAAGAAGTGTGCTTTTGGTGTCACTTCTAGAAAGCTCCTGGGCTATATTATTTCAAAGAAGGGCATTGAAGTAGATCCTTCCAAAGTCATGGCTATCATGGAGATGTAACCCCGTTAAAATATCATTCAAATGAGAACCTTACAAGGAAGGGTGAAATTTGTTAAAAATGGAAAATCAAATTCAAGCTAGGAACATATTAATCCAAATGAGTTAGGAAAAAGGAAGAATATCATGAATTAAACTAATCCTTAGAGCATACACCAAAAAGAAACAACAAAGGAGACAAGAAGTTTTGAAGGGGGAAAAGCGTAAAAAAACCCTCGTGAATTATGAATGGGAAAAATAGCCAAAAGAGAGAGAGAGCTTTAGCTCATACAATATTTTAGAAGAATGAGAGAGAGATAGAGAGGAAGTGTGTATGAGAAGAGAGAAGAAATATCTCTATATGTAGAGATAAGAGAAGGAGTTCAAAATGTAACTCCCATGAGAATGAATGCCACCATTCATAAGTGTGTGAGGCCAAGTGTGAGATTCCTCATAAGGAGGAATAAACTAAATTACAAATTACAATAAATATTTATCCTCACATATTCTACTAGAAGACAAAATAGAATGTAATGGAAAGAAGACAAAAAGAAATGTATTAGGATACCTTGGCTTATATCCTAATATATTAGAACAAGAAAAGAAGAAAAAGGTCTAACCTTGGTTTATAAATACACCAAGGAAAGATTACAACTTCGAACACCCCCCTTTAATCTTTACTTGGGGTAATTACATCAATAGGTATTAAACCCAAATGTTTAGAATAAATCTGAGATGTTTCTTTGGAAAGAGTCTTCACTAGGATGTCTTTGGCCTGATTATCTTGCAGTTCTTCAACTTGTGCTTTGGAGCTGGGATGGTACATAGGAGCTTGAATAGCATGTTGAAGAGAGCCCAAATTTTTAAGAGACCATTGAGATGCTTGAGATGCATTTATGCAGTTTGTATATTCAATTCTATTTAAAACTAGAGGTGGAGCATAATCAAAACTTGAGCTTGCAAAAAGGCAAGAAACACTAGTAGAGTGCCCATTATTGGGATCACCTAGTGCTGAATTAGTAACATTTTGGAAAAAATCATATTGAGAATCATGGGTTAAAGAAGCATAAGCATAAACCAAATTTGTAACATTTTCATGGGTTATAAAATCATTAGTTGTATAAGATAAATCTGTAGTGTATTCATCAGAATATGAAGCATTATTAGGAGAGTTAATATAAGCATCATTATCATCAATCATAGAACTACCATCAGAAATTTCATCTTGAGTAATAGACATGTCTTGAAAAGTATTATTAAGAAATGTAGATATAATTTCATCTTCTTGGTCAAACATATCATCAACAAGAGAGTAAAATAGATTATTATCATCACAACTAGGAGAAACCAGATTATTAGGAGTATCATTACTATGTTCATCATTATCATTAGGAAGAGCAAGAACAGAAATATGGTTAGGAACAGAAAACACATAATGTAATTTATCATTTTGAACATAAATAATACCAATTCCTTCAACTTGACAACAATTATTAGCTAAAGAAATAGGGATATGCATAGAATTAGGTTGGAAAGAATCAAAGACTTCCTTGTGGTATTGGACATGTTGAGATGCATTACGATCAATAATCCATTTAGGTGGTCTAGAACAGACAGTAAAAGAAGAATGAGATGATTTCCATTAGAGTAATTTTGAGAATTTCGTTGATCTTCTTTATGTTTCTTAAAACAATTATGAATTAAATGACCATTTTTACCATAATAAGTGCAATAAGGCCTATTTGAAGGGTTATTATTATTGTAATTATTATTATTATTATTATTGTTATTGTAATTATTATTATTAGGTCTTTGATGATTTTGATTATAGTTGGAATTGTTTGATTTCTGATTATTTTGATTGTTATTTGAATTAATACTATCTCTATTATTATGAGATTGAGAAACATAAGCATGTTCATGAGATTTCAATATACCAAATTGAATTAGTTTAGCCTCCTCTTGATGCAACATATTTTGAAAAATAGCATAAGTTAATTGAGTTGCTAAAGAAGGAATAGCTAACTGAGAATAGATATTTGTAATAAATTGCTGAAACTGCCTAGGTAAACATTTACGAATTATAATATGAATTATCCTTAAATCAAAAAGAGGAACTTGTAATCTAGTGAGTATATTTTTAATTGAATCAAACTTGAGCAAGAAATCATCAACAAAATTAAAATCTGTATACCTGAGATCTTCAAGCTGGTCTTGAAGTTGGATTTTACGGGTCTCATCTACACTATCATAGGTGTTTTTTAGGATGTCCCAAGCCTGATGGGCTTCTGTATAGGAGGAAATAAGGACATACAATTTGGGGCTTAGGGATATGCCAATTAGACCAAGGGCTTCATCGTTCTTAGCTTTCGAAGCATCTTGGTCAGCTTGAGAAGCAGTGGTAGGAGGTTTAGTGCTGGTATTAGTGGCAATGTCTAACAAATGGTAGAATCTGAATATCCAGGTCATGTGGGTTTTCCAGGCATGATAGTTGGTGCTGGTTAGTTTGATCTTAGGCACTAGGGTAGACATGTTGGATACAGGAATAGAGCAGAATGGACAGGGAAGATGGAAGGGAAAACACTTGAACAGAACAGGGGACAGAAAAGAATAAGATAACTAATCTAAACAAAACTAAACAGTAATGAATCAAACTATGCAGAAATAAACTCTATTTGTTGCAAAATGTTAGTACAAATATGAAAGGGTCTTTAGAAAAAAAAACACCTTATGTTTATATAGAAAAGAATCTCGATTTATTAAGTAAAGAAGTTTTTAGAAAAAAAGTTATATAAAGAACTAAATCTCTTAATTAAAAAAATAAGGAGAGATACTCCTCAAAAATTTTAAATTATATAAAAAACAAAATTTAAATTTAATAAAATTATGAATAATTAAATAAATTAACAAATAATGTATTGAAGAATATTTATTAGAAAAACTTATTAATGAATTTATTATTAAAAATTTAATAATAAAACTTAAACTTAATTAATAAAAAACAATAAAAGTAAAAACACTTAAAGGTTAGAAGAAATCAAACTAAAAAAAAAACTTAAAGTAAAAAAAACTTTACGTTAGAATTAATGAAGTGAAATAAAAGCTTTAAACTAAATTAAAAATGTAACAAATTAACAATTTTATTAGAAATGAATTTTCACAATTTAAAAAAGCTAATTTTAATAGAATTTAAAATAGATTTTAATACTAATGTACAAAGAATGTTAAAAACTTAAATATAACAATGAAACGATATGAATATGAAAAACCTGCAAATAAAGAACTTGTTAGAAATAATTACTAATGTAATCAAAAACCTACAAACGTTAGTAATAAAAATGTAATTAAATGTTAACCTTTATTTTAAACCTTGCAATAACAAAACTAACGTTATTTTCAAATGTTAACCTACAAACCAAAGAACTGTTAGAAGTATACGCTTCCACTATGAAAAAAAATATTGTAATGATCATAAAAAGTAACAGACTTAAAAAGCGAAAAAGGGTTTAAGCAAAGAAAACTTAAGAGAAATAAGAACTAGTTATAACATATAAAGATGCTATTCTTTTTATAGTTATAATAGAGATTTAAATTAAAAAGACTAACAAACATTAAAACTAAAAAATAATACAAACAAAATGAGAAGATTGAGCTGGTTCTAGTTGCCAAAAAACCAAGGATAGTTTATTAAGATAAACACCTATATAAACTGTGATTACAAAGTGTAAAGTAACGAGAGAAATCTAAGATTAAACATGGAAATAGCACGATAGGGATGGAGAAAGGCGGAAAAACAAAATGGTAGGACACACACAAGAAACAAGCACTAAAACTCTCAGGTCTGAAAAAAAATGAAAAACCTAATAGCTAAAGCTTAAAAAAATTGAGATTGGTATAAACGTAAATACTAAAAAAACAAAGATAGAAACCGAGAAGCTGGGTTAAAGGTGGCCACAAGAGAGAAGAAAAAAAAACTACCGAGGTACAAAATCAGATGCGAAGAGGGTTCCAATGTCGATTCAATTTTCTCGATTGATTAGCGCCTTGAAACACAGCTACCTTAATGATACAAACACAAACTTAATAACTAGAACTTAGCAATAATAGAAAACCCTCGAACTCAGCAAAATACTATGGAAAAGGCAAGCAAAACTGAGAGAACATAGGCATGAATAAGGCCAAGCTCCCCACGGTTGCAACACTAATAACAGTTGAAGAAAAAACAATGAACGTGAAAGGAAATTTAAAACCTTTTAAAACCTAAAACATTACAACAACTAAAAGATCTGTGAAACTAATAATCGCATGAAGTAAGATTGATATATGCAGAGCTATGATAATAACAGAGCCTGTAAAAGAGTTAATAATAAAAAATGCATGCAGAGAATCAATGCAATGATGCGGAGGAATGCATACAGAAAAGCTAATAATGAGATAGAACGCATGCAAGCCTAGAAATAGAGAAATAATTAAAAAATGTTAGTAGAAGGGTAAAAAAGAGTAGAGAATAAAGCCAAACTTAGAAAAGTGATAAATTCAACAAAGGAATCCAAATTAGAAACATACGACTTGCTATTAAAAAAAAGTGCAAAACAATTATGAAACTTTTAAAACTTATAATTTTATTAAAACCAAATTTCTTTAAAACCAAATTTATACAAATAAAATAATATAATAAAATATTTATATTAAAAAAGTTTTGAATATGATAAAAAAATTTTAGAGACCAAATTAAAAAAATCCAATATTAATCTAAATTATTTAATATAAAGAATTAGATCTTAATAAATTAAATTTGGAATAAGAACTTTTAATACAAATAAAAATATAATTAAAATCTAGGAGCAAAATTTTAAAAAAATTATTATTATTTTATAAGCTAAAGCCAAATTGAATTTTTATTAACTCTTTGGTGGCACGGCTTCCAAAGAGGATAAAAAAAATAAACTAAAAAAACTCTCTCAAATTAATAAAAAATGAGTCTTTGAATTTGGAGTGCTCCGAAATATGATAACCGCTTAAACCATGAACTCAAAAATGGATTAAACCTGCTCTGATACCATGTTAAAAATGGAAAATCAAATTTGAGCTAGGAACATATTAATCCAAATGAGCTAGGAAAAAGGAAGATTATCATGAATTAAACTAATCCTTAGAGCATACACCAAAAAGAAACAACAAAGGAGACAAGAAGTTTTGAAGTGGGAAAAACGTAAAAAAACCCCCGTGAATTATGAATGGGAAAAATAGCCAAAAAGAGAGAGAGAAAGCTTTAGCTCATACAATATTTTAGAAGAATGAGAGAGAGATAGAGAGGAAGTGTGTATGAGAAGAGAGAAGAAATATCTCTATATGTAGAGATAAGAGAAGGAGTTCAAAATGTAACTCCCATGAGAATGAATGCCACCATTCATAAGTGTGTGAGGCCAAGTGTGAGATTCCTCATAAGGAGGAATAAACTAAATTAAAAATTACAATAAATATTTATTCTCACATATTCTACTAGAGGACAAAATAGAATGTAGTGGAAAGAAGACAAAAAAAAATATATTAGGATACCTTGGCTTATATCCTAATATATTAGAACAAGAAAAGAAGAAAAAGGTCTAACCTTGGTTTATAAATACACCAAGGAAAGATTACAACTTCTAACAAAATCAATCAGATGTTTCATATCTTAGCTAGCAGATATATCACAACCTTTCACAAAAACATTACATAAAGGTGTGACCTTCTCATGGAGTGAGGAATGTGAAAATAACTTCAATAACATCAAGCAATATCTATCAAATCCTCCTATTTTGATGCCTCCTATTCAAGGGAAGCCATTAATTTTGTATGTCTCCACCACAGATACATCACTGGGGGCATTACTAGCACAACATGATGAAAATGAGGAGAGAGCTATCTACTACATTAGCAGAACATTGGTAGCTTATGAGAAGAACTATTCAATGAATGAGAAATCTTGTCTAGCTATGATCTTTGCATCACAGAAACTAAGACATTATATGTTGTCTCATACAAAACAATTGATAGCTAAGATAGATCCATTGAAATACTTATTGAGAAAAGCTTCCCTCACAGGTAGATTAGCTAAATGGGTGATGCTATTGAGAGAATTTGACATAGAATATATTGAAAGGAAAGCTATCAAAGGACAAGTCATTGTAGATCAGTTGGCTGAAGCACCAATGTTTGATGATACACCATTACAGATGGAATTTTCTGACTCGTCCATCATGCACATATCTTCTAGGACTTGGAATCTTTTCTTTGATGGATCTTACACACAGAATGGATCTGGAGAAGGCATATTGTTCATAACACCACAAGGTTACTCAATACCTAAAGCATTCAGGATAAAATTTCCTTGCACAAACAATATTGTTGAGTATGAAGCTTTACTTAATGACATAAAGATAGCAATTGAGTGGTGAGTGATAGAATTGCACATTCATGGAGACTCATAGCTAGTCATACACCAAGTCAACATTGTATACTAGGAAAAAGATGAGAAACTAGCTCCATACGAACGTATGGTTGATGACCTTAAGAATTATTTCATCTCTGTTACTTTTGAGTAGATTCCAAGAATGGAGAACAAGGTTGTTGATGCTATGGAAATGCTATCATCTCTACTACAAAAGCCCAAACATGAGCTATGTTATGAGTTCTTGGTGGAAGCACTGTCATTTCCTACATATGATTCCCCTGAAACCCTCATGATCTACACTATTGTTGGTCATGATTCTTCCAGATAAAAACACCTTTTCTCCTACCTTCAAGACAAAACCATTCTTGATACCTTCACCGCCATGAGAAACAATACCTTATCCAAAATGCATCATGATATGTCAACATAGGTAATGACCTATATAAATGGAGTCTATATGGTACACTTCTTAGGTGCTTAGAATGTGAAGAGTGTTAGAAATAGGGAATACTGAGAGGGGGGGTGAATCAGTATTCTACAAACTTTTCTATTCACCCAATTATGGATATAACAAATTAACTTGATACTTGCAAAACAAAGTAAATTAAATAGCATGCATATCAATAAATAAAATGAACTCATAACACCATGTTTTGTTCTCGAGGAAACCCTGGCCAAGGGAAAACCCCGGTGGGGATGATACCCACAATGATCCACTAATCAAAAGTATCTGGTAAAGGATGTTGACCTTTTTAGGAGTCTATTACATACTTATAGTGTCTCAGTCTTGATTAAGGGACTCTAGGCCTTGTTAGAAGCCTTGACCCTACTAAGAATTGGTAGAACAAATAGAATGATTACAAGATGAGCCCACTTCCCAAACATGTAATGTACAATGATTTTTTATTACAAAAGGGTAAGGTATATAACCTTTCACTATTGTCGAATAGCTTTCCTATTCTTTACAACTTCTCATCAATTTGTTTCGCGTACATATGTCACACTAATTACTTCGCATTACATATGTCTTACATTTATACAAGTTATTAAGAATAATAGCCTTTATAGTTGGCTTTACAAAACATAAAGCACTCTACAAATGTAATACCCAAAAAATGTAATACTTATACATATGTCACACTAATTACTTTGCATTACAAATGTAATACATCAAAGTCCTAACCAAAGGCACATTTGCATATTAGTTTATCAAAAACCTAATTGATTATCTTAATTCAGCATCGGGGAATATTCCTAATTTATCATAATTATCTTGAATTGAATATTATTTGGTGATAAATGTCATTATTTATCCTAAAGTTGATTAATTGAATATGATGAATATTTAATTAATTAATTTAATTCTGCCACTTAATTATTTAATTAGATTTAATTGTATTTATTCCTAATTAATATTATTTTTATTTTGTCAATAAATCAAAATTCATACAAACAATCAATTGAATATTTATTTAATTCATTTAAAATCAAAGTTATCAAATTTAATGATTTAATTAGAATAAATTTTGATTTGATAATTGATTAACCCATAAATCAATTGTTTTAATTCAAAATTAGTTAAGTGGAAAATAAATCACTTTATTTATTAAATTAATTCATATTAAATCTTGCATAATCAGAAAAGTAGTTAACTTTAAATCAATTTTCAATTTTAATTTGTTAACTTTCTAAACTCAACATCTGATAATGAGTTGAAAAAGAGAACTAAACTCTATTTTTTTTTAAAAACTACTTTTTCATGATTTTATGAGTTTATTTATTCTTAATTTCTTGTTAACTCAAAAATCAACCTAATTTATCAAGAGTGATTTATGGCTTTTCTCAATGCATCCTCAAGCCCTATATTTCTATAAAAACAAGGCTCAGCTCTTCATCTTATATCTCTCGAATTTGCACAATTACTCTGGCAAAATCGCATACGAAGAATCAATCTTTTGTGACAGGTGACTTTGTGAGATCAATTCATAGTTTTTCATAGCTTTGCATAGTTTTTCATATCAATCCATATCATTGTTATATTAAATTTGTATATCATTTAAGTTCATTTTAGATTAGTTTCATATCAAGTTTTTCATCCTAATTGCATAGAAAATCCATAAATATAGACTAATATGCATTCATTCTACATTCATCTTTATGCATTCAAATCCTTCATTCAGGTGTTGCATTGTCACTGATCTCGGTCTAATCTGAGAATACCATACTCGCACCTACTAGAAGGAAGTAAATTTCCTGGTTAGCTTAGTTTCATTTATTTATAGATTATGATTTTGCTAACCTCTAATGTTTTACTGAAGTGTTGTGTCCGTAGCTAGGTACAATTTTCACACACACATTTTTGGCACCCACCGTGGGGCCCTAAAATGGGTTTCCATTTCTTCTCTATCAATTTCTATCTATTTTCTATCATTTTATGATCAAACCTACAATTTTATTCTCTGTTCATACAATTTTTGTATGAGTTTTGTCAAAAACTCATGCTAGGACCCTCTGAGTGTCGTATGACATTTAGCAATTTTGAGGCTCATACCAAAAACTATAGATTTTCATTTGGAGACTTCTTTATCATTTTAATAGTTACCCACTATCGTACAAGTTTCCAGACAGTCATGCCAGAGGTGACCCACTGTTGTATGGGATTTGGATTTTCATATGAGAGGTAACCCATTGTCGTACAAGTTTTGGTACCACGATTCAATTGTCGTTTCAGATTTTTAGCCAATTTGTCAGATTTGATTTTTAGATTTGGACTAACGGCTAACCCTAACAATTGAACTCTATTTTTTCTGATGGATATTTCCTAATTTTGATTAGGAAAGTGTAACTAAATTGCTAAAATGGGTAAAATCTACTAAGCGCATTGCAAGGAATTCAGGTATTCTTCTACAACTGATAACACTTCGATTTGGACATTTAAAATGAACTCTCTTGTGTGAAGCTTGTGTGACTTTTCTTTCTTTCATATCATAGACTTTAGTTTTTGGGCTATAAAATGAACATAGATTTTCTTTTTGCATATCTATTGCACATAGTAAATAGGCCCTATGAACACTATTTGTGGATGATCTTGAGAGAGTGGGCTTCTTTTTCTTGTTCACACATATGAAGCTCTTCTTAACAAATGATCCCCTTGTAGGTAGGGAGGATACTAGGATTATCTTGCGTTCTACTAGATTTTTGAGTCTTCAGCTTTTGATTGATACATTCTCTCTCTAGAGAGATTGATAGACCATAAGTGGTAGACATCATAGATCTTGGTAAGATAATTTCAGTCTTAGCGTGTTAGATTAATCTATCTTCTTTGTTTTGGTGAGGTGAAGAGGTTAGGGGATTATTCTCTACTTCCTTTTTGGATAGTACCAGAAACCTAGATCCTTGAATCCGATCTAGTCCCCCTGTGGTATCTTTTGTGAGTCACCTTTAGAGAGGGTTAACTATAGTGGACATTCACTTAATTGGGTCAACCACATGGATGGAACCTCAACCAGTAATAGCCATTTTCATTGTGGTAGCAATAACCACTATATAAATGTGCTTGTGGAGGAAATATTCTCAAGTGTGGTCTCTTGTTGGGCTATCAGATCTCCCTAGCAGCTCCTGATTGATGAAATTCTTAGACTGTGTCAAAACTGAAATGTGCCTGGATTGGAGATTGACCTCTTAAGATCATAAAATTTGCAGAGTTAGACCATTACTACAAACCCTAGTAAGGCCAAATTTTTCATTTTCTAGGACTATGTGCACTATTGGAAAACTTTTGAGAACATACACAAATAGCACTCCTAGGGATTAGCACATTAAGTCACTATTCCTTGTTCATGCGCAAGGTTGCCTTTTCCCTTATTCATTTTTTTCAAATGATTGCTTGCTTCCCTTTCTTGTTGTTTTGCATGCTTGATATCTACCTGGTTATTTGAGATGAACTATTATACAGATCTTCAAAACTAGATAGAAAACTTTGCCAAAAATTCTAAAACTGAAAACCTAAAAAATTGCAAAATCTTAAGTAAAACACCTTTCTGGAGTCAAAAGTCATTCCACAGGATCAAATTGTTGTATGAGTCTTGAGCATTTGTCATTTCAAAACCCCCTAGTTGTTGTACGGGATCCTATACATTTCCGTATGAGCTTTTTCAAGAAAATTAAACCCTGGTGTCAATTGTCGTATGAGTTTTGTCAATTGTAGTGCCAGAGCTTACCCAAACTCGTACGAGCCTAGAGAAACTTGTATCAAAATTTTCAAAAAGTTGTTAGAAACTTGTCAAATTTGTCAGGAATCTAGTTTTTATAGCCTATTTCCAGATTTTGTCAAAATATTCATTGTGTCAGGAACAAAGAAAAAACTAGAACAAATCCATTCATTTTCCTAAGGGGGTCTCTTGAGTCTGATTTAGCCTTCTGATTTATCAATTTGAGTCTTTTTCATCTTGTGTCAAAACCTTGTCAAAATTATCTTCAAATTTAGTCTTCATACAAAATGGCTAAGTGTTATGAGCTCGTGTCTGCCATCTTTTGGGCATCTAGCCATACTACTAGGGTACAATATCCTTCATTTACATCTAATCTAATCTTCAATCAATCTAATCTTGACAAGGTTGTGTCATTCAATCTTCTTGAATCAAGTCATTCTTCAGTGTCTTCATCTTTCTCTTTTGCTTCATCCAAGGTTAATGGTGGAAACTAGAGCTTCCTCACACAAGAAATCCAAACAAGTACCCAATACCTTACCTTTGTCTACTTACATGGGTCCAACCTTTGAGCAACTCTACAATTCAGGTCTTTACGAAGATGATGGTCTTGGCAATCTTCGATTAAAAATTGGTTACATACCTCCCCCTCCATCAACCCACAGAGGTGATCAACAAATTCAACATCAATCTATCCCAGGGAGTCCTAAAACTCCTAACATATCTCAAGGAGGGACAAACCATGGGTCTTAAGGACAT
Organism: Chamaecyparis obtusa; assembly: GCA_027943335.1. Taxonomy (NCBI): domain Eukaryota; kingdom Viridiplantae; phylum Streptophyta; class Pinopsida; order Cupressales; family Cupressaceae; genus Chamaecyparis; species Chamaecyparis obtusa. The sequence goes on along the minus strand of BSBK01007142.1, from coordinate 96,363 downwards.
CACTCTCAACATGGTGTGGATCAAGAACCCACAACTTCTAAAATTGCTCAATATCAAAATGATGATGACTTCAAGAAAATGATGAGGCATTTCTTGAAAGAAGACAAAGAAACATACTTCCTAGAGTTAGCTCATCAAGGGGCTAAACTTCCTCCCAACTTTAATGTTGAAGATATCATTACGCATGAGGAAGAAACTCCAATCACTGCTATGATGAAATAGATGTATGCCATGCAAGTCAAGCTTAATAAACTTGAAAAAGAAAAGGAACCTAAAGAGTTCTCCATGGAAGCTCTATGCCCTTTTCCATTTAATTAAGACTTGTACATGTTGTCATTCCCTAAAAGAGTGGAGATGCCTAAATATGATAACTATGATGGAAACTCTAATCCTCAAGATCATGTCAGAGAATTTTTTACTCAATCTATGGATTTCATGCATGAACCAACCTACCTAATGCATCTTTTCCCTTGATCTCTGGGAGGGTCAGCTATTCATTGGTTCTCAAAAATGCCTCCTACTATCAAAACTTTTGAGGATTTAATCAAACTGTTCTATCAACAATACTCCTACAACATCCAACATTTGGTCACTATGATCGACATCTACAATCTAAACAGAACTTGGGAGAAGCATTCTTGACTTTTCTCAAAAGATGGAGGAAGAAATTTTCTCTATATGCTAGACCTATTCCCAAAATTGAGAAGATGGAAATCTTCATCAAAAATCTTGTTCCAGAACTCAACCAACATTTTCAAATGCAAAATCATACATTCTTTGATAAGATGGTAGAAAATGCAATCAAATTTGAGAAGGTACTAGTCAAAAAGGGAGACATATCCCTTCAAAAAGACAAGTATAAATCTAGATCTAGTTCTAAAGACAAAAGGAAAAAATTGGAACAAGAATAAAGGTGTTGTCATAGATGGCATTGTTGATAATATTTGTGCCCCATCTAAGGCACCTACTTTCAATCTCACTATTGGCACCCAAGCTATCAAAGCCTTAGAAGCAAAAGCAATAGAATCAAACAAGAAGTCACCTGACTATAAACCTTGAAATATATATCCTAAACAAAAGTTTACTCCTCTTGGAGAGTCCTTGGAATCTACCATGAAAACTCTATTGGCCAACAACATCATCTCCTTGTGTGAGATATAAGTTTTTCATCCTGAACCTAAACTGAAATGGTGGAGAGAGAACAATTTCTGTGACTTCCATTGTAATAAGGGTCATAAAACTAATAACTGCATCCTCTTGAAACACATCATACAAGAATAATGGAGAAATCACAATTGATAATCATAAGAGCAATAATGATCATACAACATTCACGGAGCCTTTTTCAAAATATGGTCAAGGAGATTCATCTTCTCAACCTAATGTAGGTGCTAAAGTCAATTATGCCTACTCTGGAAACAATATTGTCATAAATATGGTTGAACCATGCCTATCTAAGAATTGCAATGTCATCACAATTGTAAGAAAGGATAGAGATAAGAAATCATCAAATGCAGTTACTCGATCACAAGCTCAGGCACATCTACAAGGACAAATTTCCAATTCATCAAATGTCCCTAAGATGGCTTTTAATCTTTCATCTACTTCTAAATAGAAGGATGCCTCTAAATCAAACCCTAAAGACATGAGTCCAACATCATACAGTATTGTCAAACAACTCCAGCATACAAATGCAAAAATCTCCATGTTTGAGTTGCTTTGAATATCTCTAGCTCATAGAGCCATTCTAGACAAAGCTCTGTGTAGATCCAATGTTCCTTCCAACCTTGATTTAGACAGATTCTAGACTATGGTTTGTCATCTGATGTCCCCATAGTATATCTCCTTTTAGAAGAAGATGAGAACTCCTTGAGTCATCCGCATTACCAACCCTTGCACATTAGAGTCTTGATCCAAAATCATCATGTCAAACGTGTGTTGATAGATGGAGGCGCTGGTCTAAACATTTGTTTCTACAACTTAATCACACACTTGTGATTATCTGAAACTTCCATTGATCCTAAGAAGAAGATAACTATCAAAGCATATGATGAGCAAGAAAGATCTTCCAAAGGAACTATTATCTTACCTATCAGAATAGGGCATGTTATCAGAGATACCATATGTCAAGTTCTTGATCTACCTTTACCTTACAACATTCTTCTAGGGAGACCCTGGATACATAAATGAGAGCTATTCCTTCCACATACCATCAATCTTTGAAATTCCCTTATGAAGGAGTAGAGGTGATGATTCCAGCTGATCTATATACAACTTCCAATGCATTGAAAGAAAGTGATCATAAACTTGTTTCTAATAACAAGGAATCTTCCACTAAGCAGCTAGACATTGCTTCAATCTCCAAGATAGAAGACATTGCTAAAGAAGTCAAAATCAAAGATAATGGCATGAGAGAATACACAATGCAACTTGTTTTATCTCTCACATCTCTCCCATTTCCCCCTAAATCTTATGGACAACCATCTGACAAAGTGAAACCTATAGCTAAAGAATCCCAAGTCATATTCAATGGAAGTTTTGTCATAGAGAAAGTATATAAAAAAGAGTTTGAGGAAGATGAAGCCATGCTTGCATGGTTATACAAGGATGAGCCTCAATCCCAATCAGTTTAGAAATGTGAATCTACTTCAAGCAAAATTCCTTAGAATTCATATGGACCAGGATACAAATTGATCACAAAAATGAGATATATTGGAAAAGGACCTCTAGGACTACAAGATAAGGGTCCTCTATCACCTCTTGATCATCATGGTAGAACCAACAAGAATATAATAGGTCTAGGATATAAGAAGAAGCCTTTCTATCTTAGCTAGAACTCCCCACATGTCTTAGAATAGATTGAACCAATAGAGGAAATAACAGAACAATCTGACAGTGATGATTTAGACACCACTAAAGAGCTCATTCCTTATGAATGCTTTCCTAAGGAAATAAAAGACATCCTTGAAGCTGAAGATGATCCAGTAAAAAGATTTAATGTAGTAGAAACACAAGAACCTACTATATAACATAAGATAGTTGCACCACAAGAACCAGCTAATCTTGAAGAAGACCACATAGACAAGGAGGAAGGTGGTAGTATTCTGAGACAGATTCTCTTGAGTATGAATTCAAATCAAAATCTGACAATAACCCTTCCTATGTATCCATCCTGACTTTAGACACATTCTCAGATTTCCTAGAGTCATAGATGAGGAATCGAATGACTATGAATGTGGAGTCATTCCTAAGGAAGATGAGCTTATCATAGAAAAATATATTGATTTTATTCACCAATATGCACCTAAACCCAATGTGAGTCTAGAGTGAAATAATAAACTTAATGAGTCTGATCCACCAATGGTTGAAGTAGACTCCCACAATGACATTGAGCCTATTCACAAATTGAATTTTTTGAGTTGTAATATCACTTTCAAACTTGAGAGTCGGGTTAGGACCAATGATGACATATCCATATCCATAAAAACTATTTTCCAATCTTTCACCACTTTGACTATCCAACATCCTGAACTTCTTGACCAAACATCCACAAATCCAAGCCAAGGTATCTATACCTTTCCTAATGACTATGCCCTTGCTTGCTACCTCAATGTAGTTGAGCCTATGATGACTTCCATTAGTGAACCGAGCATTAACATGATGGAGTCAGACATCAAGTATCTTAGTCAAAAGAATAAGAATACAAATAAAAAGAACATGAGTTCTAAGGGTGAAAACCTCTCTAAGGAACCTAAGGATGAGATATTTGATGTCCTTCCAAGTCATTTACAGGACAAATCTCCAGTTCTAATTGAGCCCACTCAATCTATCAACTTGGGAACAATGGAAGAACCACAGTTGGTCCATGTAGCACAATCCATATCAGAAGATGAAAAGAAAAAAAATTACCACATTCCTAATAGAAAAGAAGATCAACTTTGCATGGAAATATTCAGATATACTAGGGTTGGATCCTAATCTTATAAGACATCATTTATCTATAACTCCAGGTGTCAAAACGGTTAAGAAAAAATTGAGAAAGATGCATCCACATGTTGCACTCTTGGTCAAAGCTAAATTAGAGAAACTACTAAAAGCCAGATTCATTTGTGTTATTGATTATGTTGAATGGATTTCAAATATAGTGTCTATTTCCAAACTAGACAAGTCTATAAGAGTATGCACAGATTTTAGAGATGTAAACAAAGCATGCCCTAAGGATGATTTTCCACTACCTAACATTGGTATGATAGTGGACAAGACTATGAGTTTTGAGATGTATTCTTTGATGGATGATTTTTATGGATATAATCAAATAAAAATTTCTCTAGAAGATCAAGAGAAAACTACTTTCACATGTGCGTGGGGCACCTTCTATTGGAATGTCATGCCATTTGGGCTTAAGAATGCAAGTGCTACATATCAAAGAGCTATGACATCCATCTTTCATGACATGATGCATAGACCTATGGAGGATTATGTTGATGAAACCTTGGAAAAATCAATGATAAGATCTGAACATCTGAATGACTTGAGAAAAATACTAGATCGAATGGAGAAGTTTAGTCTCAGACTGAACCCTAGGAAGTGTGTTTTTGGTGTCACTTTTGGAAATCTCTTAGGTTACATTGTTTCAAAGAAAGGAATTGAATTAGATCTAGCAAAGGTTAAAGCTATCATGGAGATGCAACCTCCCAAGAATATCAATCAAATTAGAACATTACAAGGGAGAGTACAATCTATCATACACTTCATATCTCAACTAGCTGACATATCACAACCTTTCATAAAGACATTACATAAAGGTGTGACCTTTGCATGGAATGAGGAATGTTAAAAGAAATTTAATCATATCAAGACATATCTATCAAATCCTCCTATTTTGATTTCTCTTAATCAAGTCAATCCTTTGATCTTATATGTCTCTGCCATAGATACCTCACTAGAGGCATTGCTAGCACAACATGATGAGGACAAGAAGGAAAGAGCTATATACTATATCAGTAGAACATTGGTAGCCTACGATAAGAACTATTCAATGATTGAGAAAGCTTGTCTAGTTGTGATCTTTGCATCATAGAAACTGAGACATTATATGTTGGCTCATACTACACATTTGGTAGCTAAGATTGATCCACTAAAGTACCTACTAAGCAAAGCTGCCCTCATAGGTAGACTAGCTAAATGGGTGATGCTATTAAGTGAATTTGACATTGAATATGTTGAAAGAAAATCTATCAAGGGTCAAGTAATTGCAAATCAACTAGCTGATGCACCTTTGTTTGATGATACACCAATGAAAATAGAATTCCTAGATTCTTCTATCATGAATCTTTCTTCTAGAGCATGGAAGTTATTCTTTGACAGTTCCTATACAAAAAATGGATCTGGAGTAGGCATATTGTTCATCACTTGTCAAGGATACTCAATACCTAAAGCATTTAGAATAAATTTTCCTTGCACAAACAATATTTCTGAATATGAAGCCCTTCTTAATGGCATGAAGATAGCAATTGAATGGAGAGTAACATAACTACACATTCATGGAGACTCACAACCTGTAATACACCAAGTCAATGATGTGTTTCAAAAAAAAGATGGAAATCTAATCCCATACAAGAGAATGGTAGATGATCTAAAGAAATATTTCATATCTGTCACCTTTGAACAAATTCCTAGAATGGAGAATAAAACTACTGATCTACTTTACTATAGCAGTCCGAACATGAGCTATGCTATGAGTTCCTAGTGGAAGCACTATCTTATCTTGCATATGATTCTCCTGAAACCTACATGATCTGCACTATTTTTGGTCATGATTCATCCTGATACAAAAACTTTTTCTCTTATCTCCAAGACCAAATTATCCCCAATACCTTAAACCACCATGAGAAATGATCCCTTATCTGCAATGCATCCTGATATGTCATCATTGGTCATGATCTATACAAATGAGGTCTAGATGGTACACTCCTTAGATGTTTAGAATGGGAATAGTCTCAACATGCATTAAAGGAAGTCCATGATGATATTTTTGGATCACATTCCAATGGTTTAAGACTAGCTTGAAAACTTATTAGGGATGGGTACTGTTGGTCTAAAATGGAGAAAGAGGCATCAAGTTTGCTAAGAACTATCAAAAGTGCCAAGTACATGGTAACTTAATTCATGCACTAGGGAGGAATCTAATTCCCTTTACTACACAATGGCCTTTTCACCAATGGGCATTTGATCTTATAGGGGCCATACATCCTCATTCTTCTAATGGGCATACCCATATTATTATACCTACAGACTATTTCACAAAATGGGTAGAAGCAGTCCCTTTGACTCAAGCAACAGGCAAGAAAATTTCCATGTTCATTCTGAACTACATCATATGTTGATATGGTATCCCACACTCTATAGTCATAGATACTAGTGGAAAATTCAAGAATAGATACTTAGTTGATCTATGTGCCAAATTCAAGATTACACAACATTGGTCATCTATTTATTATCCCCAAGGCAATGGACAAGAATAGGCTTCAAACAAGAATCTATTGAAAATCTTGCATCGCACATTTAATAAAATAGGAAGGGACCAGAATCTCATGATCAATCCAGCTCTCTAGGCATACAAATCAAGTATCAAAACACCCACTGGGGCTACACCATTCACTTTAGTTTATGGGTCTGAAGCGGTACTACCTATTGAGATTGAAATCCCATCACTAAGAATCAGAATGCATGGTCTAGTAGTTGATGATGACTACAGAGTGTCTAGATTGCAAGAACTTGAACTACTAGATGAGCGTAGAAAAGAAACATATGATCATCTCAGAGTATATTAGAAGAGAATTTCTAGAGGTTACAACAAGAAAGTTAGACATAGAGAATTTTAGGTTGGCGATCTAGTCTTGAGAGAGAATCCTAAAAATCAATCACATAGAGAACACAAGGGGAAGTTTGAACCCAATTGGTTGGGTCCCTTTTTTATCACTACTACTTTTGGCTCTAGAGCCTATCAACTCTCAATGACTGAAGGAGAACAGCTCTGAGAACCAATCAACATTCTCCATCTGAAGAAATTCTATGCCTAAGGCATTCACTCTTTTCAAAATGTCTTGAAAAAATTATTAAAATCTAAAAAATTCCTAAAAAAATGATCATCCTGGTGAAAACCTAGCAATAGGAACCTTGATGTATCACAAAAAAATTAAAAAATATCAAAGGTACAAAAAAATTGAAAAAAATGAAAAATACAAAAAAATGAGAAAAAGAAAAGTGCCTTGGTGGAAACCTGGAAACAGGCGCCTTGGTAGAAAAAATAGAATCTCTGCCAAGATGGTGAAAACCCAGCTAATGGGTACCACTTGTTTCAAAATGCTCCATCTATTAGCGTAATCCTTTTCTCGCCCATCTTTCAGTCTTGCTTTAGTTTTTACATATCTCCCATTTTGTTTCTACATTCCTATTTTCAATAAAGTCAGTCTGTGCACCAATCGGCTCAATCGTCTATATCCTATGAATGTTCAAACTTGGGGGCAATCAAAGTCATATCCTACAGTCCTCAGTATCTCAGATGTTTCATATCCAGTTAGGATCCTTTGAAGCTACATTCAAGTCAGTCAAGTCTATCTGCTTTCCATAAAGGATTTTGTATCTACAATCAAACACAAACAAACATCAACATAAACTGAAAACAATCTATGCTTTACATCCTTTTATCTCCTTGTATGCTTACTGATTCACATTGAGATTTTTTCATATTATGTCCCTTTGAGCTCTTCGATGATGTCCTTTACAGGATTTAGAGAGTGATGACTAGGGGCATAATATTTTCTTTGTTTTATGCTTGTATGATAAAATATAACAACTTAGGAAATTTTGGATTGAAATGGTGTTCGTCTATAAGAGCCTCTATCTCGTATTGGATGGCCATGAGTACCTGGACCATTGATACCTAGAAAATTCAAGGAAGTTTGATCTAACTACTATCTTTTGAGTGAGTTCTCATTCCTACTATGAAATGCGATCTTACCTAGGCATGTGAATGATTAAGGGTCACTGCGGGTAATTCACATTGGATTTAGAATGATCTCTTGACTGCTTGATGTGTTTGTATTGCAAGGAGTATTTAGGTCATCACAACATTTATGTTTTGATGCTTATACAAATTGCTATATCAAAATGGACATAATATTCAGGTCATCCTGGCATTTTTGCCTTGGGGCTTATATCTAATCTGACATTCTGAAAACAAAATCAATATTCATATGTCCATGGTTGTATAGCTAGTGGGTGTTGTATTGATTCTTGCCCATACAAATCAATATTCATATATCTATAGTTTCCTATATAGTGTGCATTGTATTTATTTATCATGTTACCTAAAAAGTTCAATGATGAAAATAAATCAACACATGATCAGTGACTAGGTCCTAGGTCTTAGGTTTGCATTTCATTTTGCACTTTGCATGATTACTTTTACCCAAATTTTCCTGCCCCATACAAATTTAGATAGGTTGGAATCTATTCTAGGGTTTGCATTTTATCCTATTGAGCACCTCTAAAAATTTCATGGTCTTCTACCTTTTCCTCTAGTCTCTGCAACTATCCGAACTCCTTGGTTTGCAAGTTTAAATTTGAAAAATCTAGCCGTTATAGAAAAGTACCCCAAAACCCTAAGGCCTGTTCTAATTTGTAGTTACTTTTTGGCCACTTAAGTCTTCATTTTCCATGTGTGCTTTTCCATGCTATTGAGTCATGAGATCTCTCAGACCCTACAAAATATTCCTTTATGTTTCCCGATCCCACGACTACCTTATATCTCTTGATCTCCTGATCGGATGGAATATTCTATTTTCATTTGGTGACCTAGAAATGATCCCTTCAATCAAGTGGTCACTTAATGTTACTTTCAGCAACTAAGAAACTACATTGTTCATGAGATCTCTTATTCCTAGTGGTTAAGTCCTTAACATCTTGCGACCTGGCGAGTAGTTACTATTTGGCTGACGGTCTTGGCTTTGAGGTAGTTAAAGATCCAGTAAGATCTATGGTCGGTGCATGATCTTAAAGAATCTTCAAAGCTCATGAGATCATGCACCAACCGTCAATCTTCATTCCAATGCAATGTTCGGTTGTTAGTGGGTCTACTACCATGTAGTCTGAGTTGTACACTTCTACTTGGTCGAAGGCTGGTGATGTGGTGCCATGTCAGAGCGGGCCCAGCGTGGTTGCCTTTCCTTGAAGATCTATGGCTGTCGTATGATCACATGGAACATTCTTGGCCCATGAAATCATATGCCAATTGTTGATCTTACTTTATCTCCAGGCCCTGTTAGGTGGGTCCTCTTGTTTCGACATGCTCGCATTTCATTGGCTAACTAGATTATGATGTGGAAGGCTATCAGTGGGCCCGTGGTCTTTGGCTTATGAGGCAGGTTAAGATCTGAGAAAGATCTATGGTTCTCCTTATACCATTGAAGTAATATGCATGATCTTTAGCATCGTGGTATAACAATAACCATCTGATGAAAGATTTAGTATGTCGTGGGTCTAATGTGTTACCTGGCGCTAACGTGCTTGATTCTTATTGGCTACTAGGTAGAATAGTTTGCACTTGTCAATGGGTCTGGTTGTCAAAGGATTCACAGAGTTAATGAAGATCTACAGTTTTCATGTGATCGCAAGGGATCTTCTAAGCCCATGCGATCATGCAACCACTTTCTGATGCAAAGTCAGGATCCTTTCTTAAGTGAGGTGCCAGTCATGCTAAAGTGTTCGCTTCTCATTGGTTCTGACTGGTGATGTGGCCGATGACTTTTCAAGGGGTCTCCCAACTATTGCAAGGATCATCTAGGCCATTCATCTACTAAGAAAAATAAATATTGATGGTCATGTTTTAATTTGGATCAATTGGCCATTATTTTTTCAAATTTGAATATCTTTCACCAAGGTTTCTTATTAGTTCATTGTAGTTGGTCAATTGTGTGGCTTTAGGTAGCTCAAAATTGATAGGTCCAAGATGGTTATAGTTGAGAGGATGATGAGGAAGATCTAATGGCTATCTCCTATGATTTCTCAGGGTACCATGTTGATATTCTCGCGCCCAAGAAATAATTAAGAGCTTGGTGCCACCTATGGCCTTCTAGACTTCAAATTGAAAACATTCATGACAGGTCCAATTTTCAGAGGGGTAGATGAATCAAGGTAGCTTGTCTGTAGGTAGATGCAGTACAGAGATGGACATGCAAGATATCTAATTAGCAAGGATATTTTCAAAGACACATTTATGATCAGACATGACAGGGTTAGGGTTTGATTATTATATGTCAATTTATGTAACCCTAATTAGGTTTTGACTCCTACCTGCATGCAAAAGGAGATGTATATATTGTTTTTTAGAGCTTTTAGAGCTCGGAGTTTACATTTTGTAAAAAGGAAGATTTTCTTTCTCAGAATTTATCTGTGGCATTCTTCTTGCCCTCTAATTTCTGTAGTTTGTAACTTTCATTGGAACTTCAGATATTGCAAAGGTACTTTGTGACATTATTTTTGTGCCTATGCTTTCTTGTCTAAATTTTCTCTTAATGAATTGAGTATTTGTATGTTTTTAGTGTTGATCTTAGGGTTCCTGACCCCTCTTTCTTTCTGCAATTCATGTGTATTCTTGTGGGTGATTTGATTTGAATGCTCTTGTGGGTATACTTCCACCCTTGGCAATCTATCTCATTCCTATACCCAATAGCAGAGGTGAATGTCTGTTTGCAGGTTATAGTTTGTGTCTAAGTTCTTAGGAGTGCTATTGCATTGTGAAAATTTCCCTTTCCCTACATAGCATCTCTCTATTGAAGACCCTTCTATAAAATATTGATGCAAGCCTATTCAGTGAGTTGTGATCTCCTAGACCTAAGTTTGTGCACTAATTTCATCCACTATACTGTAATTCATACCATCATTTCGGTGTATCACCTACTAGGATAATTTGCTTTTAGTTATTCCTTTCATGCACTCCTTCTATCCCTTTTCCCCCAAGAGTTTACTTTCCTATCAAAGAAGAAAATTAAGGTGATTATCCAAGAGGAACCAGCCTAGAACCTGGAGGTCTCATCTTATTTAGCATAGGTCCCACAACTTGGAGATGATTCCCATGTTATACTAAGTTATCAAGACCAAGAGAGCTTGAAACAAGAGTGCAAATTTAGTCTATAACAATTCTGGCACATGTGGTGGGACCAAGAGGTCATGGTTTTCATAGTTCTTATTGGTTCTGATATGCTTCCAGTAGGTTGCAAACCTTTGAGAGGTCATTGTTTTGCATATCTGACAACTTTGAATTCACATTTACTAGTTGTAAGCATACTTAGTACCTAAAATGGATTACCATCCCTCTTTTCATGAAGATATCCCTTCATTTCATGAAGGTCAACTTCATTAGAGTAGTTGTACTTCTAATTTCATGTAGGACTATCTAGTTGTAGCAATGGAGCAACATTCACCTCATGATTACCCCCCACCCACCCAACTTCCAGTATCATGGCAGCATCAACACACATATCAACAACCTCAAGATGAGATGCTTTCCATAAAAGAGCATGCTTATCATGCCCAGATCCAACAACAACAAGCCTTGGCTTAGCAGGATCGAGGTTATAGGAGGTACCTGGCAAAGCAATACAAGAGTAATGAGGCCAAGCTCACTGAAGGGTAGGAAGCAAAAAAGAAGTTTTATCAAGAGGTGTTGGAAACACAAAAAAGGCATATGAGGACATAAGAAAAGGAGCAGTTTGATGCTAGATGGAAGTAGTGTGAAGAAATCATTGTAGGATAGCGACAAAGCCAAGCAGCGCTTACAAGTAACTTGGCAACACTAAACAAAGTTTACAAGGAAAATTTGATTAAGGTTAGTGCTGTTATAGCTGAAAAAGAGGAGGATTTTCAAAGAACATTAGTAGTTCAGAGGGATGCCTATGAAGAATTGGAAATTCATAAGAATGATTGTGAAAAGGTGATTCAAGACCAAAGGATTTTGATAGAAGCCATGTTTGATAGAGGCAATGAATTTCAGATTGAGAAAGAAAAAGAATTGAGAGTTCATGAGGAGTTTCATGAGAGAGAGCTATAGGATCTCAAGAAAAATATAGGATTCTTGGCTTCTACAGCTGAAACATATAAAAGAGGCTATCAGATGTAGATTGAGAAATGTTTTTAGCTTGAAGAAGAAAAGGAGATCATTGAACATAAGATTGCTAATCTAAAGGAGGTTCTCTCTGAACAAGTCAAGACACATGAGTTTTCAACAAATCAAGATAATCATGCTGACAATAGTATACTTCTCCTACAAGAGAATCTAGAAGAAGAAGAAGAAGATCAATTTTGGGACAAGATGGAACACTTTTGCTTGCATCTTGATGACAAGCCCACACTTCCAGAGAACACCTACAAGCTATAGGAAGTAGTTATTCCTAGTCAGCATAAGGAGGAGATCAATCAGAGTGAAATAATCTCTCAGGAGCCTGAGTCTATCAAGGAGAGTTCTAGGTCCAATATCTCTCATGGCTGCCCTATCAAGAATTTGGCCAGGATTGAGGTGATCAAAGAGGTACAAATTGTGCCAGCATCCCAATATGATATTCCACCAGAATCTAAAGCTGAGAATGAACCAAATCAGCTTGTTGTCCCTATTGACCAAGTAAGTAAAGCCTTGATGCTCACTGTTTCTCCTCAAAATGATAGTGTTTACAATCAGCTTGACCAAGTGAATAAAATTCATATCAGTCAAATCCTTGTCAAGCAGGTGACCCTGCATATCTCCTATGTTCATTTTGTAATAGCTTTCCAGAGGCATGTAGATTATTGTAAACTTAGAAGGATGGGAAGCTATTGTTCAAAATCAGTAAATGGTTTTGTTTGACTAGTGTTATGTACTAGTTAGTTTAGGTTAGGTATTTTTCCTACTTTCTTTCCTTGCTTTCTAGGTTAGTTTTCCCTATTTTCCAAGAAGTGCCTGTGTACAGTTTTGTCCCTCTAGTCCCAATTTGTCTCTCTGTCAAGAATTTTTGTGCTCAAGAAGATGACCCCATGCCCAATGAATATGTCAAGGCCACTAATCTAATGTCTAGTAGGCTGACATCTAGCAGAAATTGCCAAAATGTTACCCAAATTTTCCTACCACATACAAATTTGGATAGGTTGGACTCTATTCTAGGGTCTGCATTTTATCCTGTTGAGCACCTCTGAAAATTTCATGGTCTTCTGCCTTTTCCTCTGGTCTCTACAACTATCCAAACTCCCTGGTCTACAAGTTTAAATTTGAAAAATCTACCCATTATAGCAAAATACCCCAAAACCCTAAGGCCTGTTCTAATTTGTAGTTTCTTTTTGGCCACTTAAGTCTTCATTTTTCCATGTACACTTTTCCATGCTATTCAGTCGTGAGATCTCTGAGACCCTACAAAATATTCCTTTATGTTTCCTGATCCCATGAATACCTTATATCTCTTGATCTCCTTATCGAATGGAATATTATATTTTCATTCGATGACCTAGCAATGATCCCTTCAGTCGGGTGGTTGCTTAATGTTACCTACGGTTATCCTTTCTTTCAGTGACTAAGTGACTGCATTGTTCATGAGATCTCTTATTCTTGACAGTTAAGTCCTTAACATCTTATGATCTAGCAAGTGGTTACTATTTGGTTGATGGTCTCAGCTTTGAGGTAGTTAAAGATCTAGTAAGGTCTATGGTTGGTGCATGATCTTAAAGAATCTTCTAAGCTCATGAGATCATGCACCGACCATAGATCTTCATTCCAATGCAACATTTGATTGTTAGTAGGTCCATTGCCATGCAGTCTAAGTTGTAGACTTCTGGTTGGTCAAAGGCTGGTGATGTGGTGCCATGTCAAAGCAGGCCCAGTGTGGTTTCCTTTCCTTGAAGATCTATGGCTATCGTATGATCACATGGAATATTCTTGGCCCATGTGATCATACACCAACCCTTGATCTTACTTTATCTCCAAGTCCTATCAGGTGGGTCCTCTTGTTTCGACATGCTCGAGTTTCATTGGCCGGATGGATTATGATGTGGAAGTTTGTTAGTAGGCTCATTGTCTTTGGCTTATGAGGCGGGTTAAGATCCGAGCAAGATCTATGGTTCTCATTATACTGTTGAAGTAATATGCATGATCTTTAGCATTGTGGTATAATGACAACCATCTGATGAAAGATTTAGTATGTCATGGGTCCAATGTGTTACCTGGTGCTAACATGCTTGATTCTTATTGGCTACTGGGAAGAGCAGTTGGCACTTGTTAGTGGGTTTGGTTGTCAGAGGATTCATAGAGTTGATGAAGATCCATAGTTGTCATGTGATCGCAAGGGATCTTCTGAGCCCATGTGATCATGCGACCACCATCCGATGCAGAGTCAAGATCCTTTCTTGAGTGAGGTGCCAGTCGTGTTGAAGTGTTCACTTCTCATTGGTTCTGACTGGTGATGTGGCCGATGACTTTTCAAGGTGTCTGCCGATTGTTGCAAGGATGATCTAGGCCATTCATCTACCGAGAAAAATAAATATTGATCATCACATTTTAATTTGGATCGATTGGCCGTTGTTTTTTCAAATTTGAATATCTTTCACTAGGGTTTCTTGCTATTTCATTTTAGTTGGTCAATTGTGTGGCTTTGGGTAGCTCAGAATTGATAATTCCAGGATGGTTGTAGTTTAGAGGATGATGAGGAAGATCTGATGGCCATCTCCTATGATTTATCAAGGTACCATGTTGATATTCTCGTGCGCAAGAAATAATTAAGAGGTTGGCACCACCTATGACCTTCTATACTTCAAATTGCAAACATTCATGACAAGTCCAATTTGTAGAGGGGTAGATGAATCCAGGTGGCTTGTCTGCAGGTAGATGCAGTATAGAGATGGACATGCAAGATATCTGATTGGCAAGCATATTTTCAAAGACACATTTATGATTAGACATGATAGGGTTAGGGTTTGATTATTATATGTCAATTTATGTAACCCTAATTAGGTTTTGACTCCTACCTGCATGCAAAAGGAGATGTATATATTTTTTTTTAGAGCTTTTAGAGCTCAAAGTTTACATTTTGTAAAAAGGAAGATTTTCTTTCTCAGAATTTATCTGTGGCATTCTTCCTGCCCTCTGATTTCTGCTATTTGTAACTTTCATTGGAACTTCAAATATTGCAAAGGTACTTTGTGACATTATTTTTGTCCCTATGCTTTCTTGTCTGAATTTTCTCTTAATGAATTGAGTATTTATATGTTTTTAGTGTTGATCTTAGGGTTCCTGACCCCTCTTTCTTTCTACAATTCATGTGTATTCTTGTGGGTGATTTGATTTGAATGCTCTTGTGGGTATACTTCCACCCTTGGCAATTTGTCTCATTCCTATACCCAATTGCATAGGTGAATGTTTGTTTGCAGGTTATAGTTTGTGTCTAAGTTCTTAGGAGTGCTATTGCCTTGTGAAAATTTCTCTTTCCCTACATAGAATCTCTCTATTGAAGACCCTTCTATAAAATATTGATGCAAGCCTATTCAGTGAGTTGTGATCTCCTAGACCTAAGTTTGTGCACTGATTTCATCCACTATACTATAATTCATACTATCATTTTGGTGTATCACCTAGTAGGATAATTTTCTTTCAATTATTTCCCTTTCATGCACTCCTTCTATCCCTTTTCCCCAAAGAGTTTACTTTCCTGTCAAAGAAGAAAATTAAGGTGATTATCCAAGAGGAACCAACCTAGAACCTAGAGGTCTCATCTCAGTTAGCATAGGTCCCACAACCTGGAGATGATTCTCATGTTATACTAAGTTATCAAGACCAAGAGAGC
This sequence comes from Chamaecyparis obtusa, assembly GCA_027943335.1. NCBI lineage: Eukaryota > Viridiplantae > Streptophyta > Pinopsida > Cupressales > Cupressaceae > Chamaecyparis > Chamaecyparis obtusa. Next base: position 80,503 of record BSBK01007142.1, on the reverse strand, counting down.
TTGAAAAAAGGGTGAAAACTTAGTGTATAACAATTACATTTATCTCATGATTTCCTAAATCAGCTTGACACTCAAATGATTCTTCAAAACTATGCTAAAACATATCATAAGGATTGAGTATCGCATGAAGGTCTTCTTAACAGATCACCAAGCAGGCACCCCTAGCTAATTTCGATGTTCTGAACCCATTTTTGTGATCAAAATCAAAATATGAGATCGTTTACTATGTCAAAATTGTGATTTAAAATTTTTAGACCTAGGACAACTAACTGCTTGCATAATCAACCTTCAATCATCACAGAAATCTAGAATTCAACTTAACTAATTATCTTACATCAAACTATCAAAATTTCAACTTGGTCACCCATGGTGAACTCATGGTCAAACCTAATCAAACTTGGTCTCTAGGACCTCTAAATGATGCAGAACATGTTCTTAGACGTGTATAACCACTTCTCAAATGAATTAACATGCTTCTAAACTATTTAACACTAACTTTTCTTTTCAAATTTCAATTTTCATCCCGAAGGGGGCATGGTATTGCACATCATTCAAATTTTTTCAATTTAATTATGTCAATCAAATATTTCCTCAGTAATCAAGACAACAACCATGTCTAGTTGATGATTCATCAAAAGACCTCATCGCTTGGGGCACATTACTTGGGGCATATAAGGTTCATCAAGATCCATATCAATCTGGTATCCTAATCAATCTTGTAAACTATATTAGCTTTTCGTAACCATCAGTTCATTAGCGTCATTTCCTTGCTTCTTCTTAACTGAAGGATTCAAATGTGATACCAATACGATTCCTCTAGACATTTAGGTCTAGAATTAGGTCACTCACTTCTTCGTAATCATAAGGTTCAGAATCAGGCATTTGATACTTTTTTGTAATCATCGGTTCATTGTTGCTATAGTTAACATTATCTTTGGTCAATTAGGACTTAACATCTTCAAATCTTTCAATCAGTTTCTATCTTGGATTCAGTTAATCTTTCAAATCAATTTCATACATCTACATCAAACACAAACTAATCTTTGAACCACTGCGCTTTGAATAGTGATTCAAAGAGGGGCAAAATGTAATACCCCAAAAATGGGTGATAGGTTCATTAACCTCTTACATCAACAATTTGATCAAAATCGACATCAAAGTCCTAACCAAAGGCACATGTGCACATCAGTTTATCAAAAACCTAATTGATTATCTTAATTCTGCATGAGGGAATATTCCTTGAGTATTCCTAATTTATCATAATTATCTTTAATTGAATATTATTTGGTGATAAATGTCATTATTTATCCTAAAGTTGATTAATTGAATATGATGAATATTTAATTAATTAATTTAATTCTGCCACTTAATTATTTAATTAGATCTAATTGCATTTATTCCTAATTAATAATGTTTTTATTTTGACAATCAATCAAAATTCCTACAAACAATCAATTGAATATTTATTTAATTGATTTAAAATCAAAGTTGTCAAATTTAATGATTTAATTAGAATAAAGTTTGATTTAAAAATTGATTAACCCATAAATCAATTGTTTTAATTCAAAATCAGTTAAGCGGAAAATAAATCACTTTATTTATTAAATTAATTCATATTAAATCATGCACAATCAGAAAACAGTTAACTTTAAATCAATTTTCAATTTCAATTTGTTAACTTTCTAAACTCAACATCTGATGATGAGTTGAAAAAGAGAATTGAACTCTATTTTTAAAAAAACTACTTTTGCATGATTTTATGAGTTTATTTATTCTTAATTTCTTGTTAACTCAAAAATCAACTAGAGTTTATCAAGAGTGATTTATGGCTTTTCTCAATGCATCCTCAAGCCCTGGATTTCTATAAAAACAAGGCTCAACTCTTCATCTTATATCTCTCGAATTTGCACAATTACTCTAGCGAAATTGCATACGAAGAATGAAGCTTTTGCGACAGGTGACTTTGTGAGATCAATTCATAGTTTTTCATAGCTTTGCATAGTTTTTAATATGAATCCATATCATTGTTAGATTAAATTTTCATATTATTTCAATTCATTCTAGATTAGTTTCATATTAAGTTTTTCATCCTAATTGCATAGAAAATTCAAAAATATAGACTAATATGCATTCATTCTACATTCATCTTTTTGCATTCAAATCCTTCGTTTAGGTGTTGCATTGTCACTGATCTCAGTCTAATATGATAATACCATACTTGCACCTACTAGTAGGTAGTAAATCACCTAGTTAGCTTAGTTTCATTTATTTACAGATTTTGATTTTGCTAACCTATAATGTTTTACTAAAGTGTTGTGTCCGCAGCTAGGTACAATTTTCACACACACAATAAAATACATATTAACTTGCATTGCCCAAGGGTTAACATCTAGGATTTTTTCCCTTAAATGATTAAGTTATTATTTTGATAAACAAAATAATCCCTTAACTTTCATACTGATTGTCTTCTTTCTTTATCCTGCCAGCCTCAACTCTGTCTTTGGTAATATTGTAGTAAATTCTTTTGTACATTCCATACATAATTGTGCTCTCAGGTGAATCTTAAATATACATCAAAGTATCCATGTTCAAGTTCACAAGCACTGAAGTTACTTCTATCAAAATCACTATCAAAAACTATCTCTAGTTAGACTAGAAAATCGTGCTTATACTTAATCAATTTTACTCTACGCTCTGGCATAACTGCTTGCTATCATATGCAGTCTTCATACAAATTATATGTTGCCATAATGACAACAACTTTATATCTAACTCAGCCAAATTTCCAACAATATCCCCCTTTGTCATTGGTGGCAACATATAGGAAAATTGGCTAAGTCATACAAAACTTCAAAAATTCTTTACCATCCTTATATCTCCAAAATATCTTATATCATCTCTACTCCCCCTAAGAATATCTTTCCATATATGCTATACAAAAAAACTATCTATACATCTTACAATTTTTTGCTATCACTACCCCTTTGACAACAATAACAAAAAAGGGTGTCAAAATTATGTACCAAAAAAAATGTTTACCTTTGATTCAAAATTGCAAAGCTGGTAGGCTTGCAACACAATCTGCAAAATTTACCTTTAAGCTTTCTATGTCCTTCTCCCATGCCTTCTTAATAGTGTTTGAAACACTAAGCAGTGCACATAAACCATATGATGCAATTTCACATGCATGAAGGTTTGCATAGTTGAATTTCTCATAAGATGTCTTTGATGAAATAAATTCTTCCAATTGACCTTCAATGATGCTTATCTTTATTGAAATGTGCTCTCTTAGAAGAGAGAATCTTCTCAGTTTCTTTTCTTTCTCTGCACTAAGAATTCTTATTTCATCATACAATTTACTTAATTTCTTCTCAAGATCATAAATCTTCACATTCGGGCTGATAAAAGATTTAGCTCTGTTTGAATTTCTACCTCTTTTGCTTTTATCTTTTCACTCAAATCTGATACATGATTCTTTGTTTTTGTACACTGAATGTACAAGGCTTTACCTCTGTCCAATTTCCTTCTAAGTTCCTTGATACATACATCAAGATTATTAATATCATTCTTGATATTCTGACATATGTCATGAAATATTTGGGCCTCATAGGCTGCTTGAGCTTTTATTGTAGCTATTTCTGATAAGTTGGTGAATTCACTATCAAATGCCTTCGCAAATTCTTTAGCTTTTACCTATGGATCAACCTCTAATATCTAACTGGTTACAATACTTTGCAACTTTTCTGTCACTTCAAGCAATGCTCCTTCAAGGCTTTTCACTTTCTTGTTTTTATCAATGATTTTGTTTAAGGATGAGATCAACTCTATTTGATCATCATCATCAACTTCTTTTCCAAGATTTGCAAAAATAGATTCTAACTGAGGTTTTTCTGCTGCTGTCTTAGGAGTAGGATTGATTTCTTCTTGACTTTGTGCTCCTTCCTGACCTGCTACCTCTATGTTTACCTGAATCTCTTCTTTCTTTTTCTCTTCTTTCCTTATTTCCTTCCTTTCTTCCTTTGCAACTATTGTATCTTGTTCTTCCATAGCTGAATTGTCAACAATGTTTTCAAGGTTGCTAAAAGGATTGTCATTACTATCCAATGTAATACTTGTTCCTTCCACATTCATTGTTTCATATTCAATGTTAATTGATGGTGGTGGAGAGGGACTTTTGTGGTGCTTAGCTTCCAAAGCTTGATCCACTGTACTTTCTTTCTTACTAACACCTATGGTCATTACTTTTACAACTGCCTATTCTATTTCCTTGTTAACTTCTTCATAATTTCCTCCCATTATTAGAATTGTTTTTCTTTTTGTTCTTAAGTGAATATTAAGATCTTTCATTATTTCCTTGAAATGATCTTCATCTCCAATAACACAGAGCTTTCTCACAAAATTTTCTCTTATCTTATTGTCCTCTTCAACTGCTCTCTTCTTTTTGTTCACTAATTTCTCAAAAATTTCATCTGGTATCTTCCATTGAATACTATCAAATTTCTTATTGGCTAGTAACATATGTCTAACAACTACATTCTCTAAGTTCAATCTCTCTGAATAATCATATAACTCATAATATTTGTTCATCTGTGAAAAATCTCCATCATTAATGATTGAAGCATGCACTTTTTCTATCTTTGGCTTCCATTTTCTCTTATTGCTTCCAATTTTTTCATCATCTTTTATTTTAGATACATGTCTAGGAATAGGGATGAAAATAGTCTTTTGTCTCTTTTGTGGCTCACTTTCCATTTCCTTAACTCTTTTACTTGGTGCAGTGGTGGAAGTTCTTGTAGATTTCCTTGTTTCTTGCACCACTTCAAAATTTGTTTCCTTTTATGTAACTTGTGCATCTTCACTTTGAGCTGCAACTGATGCTAAATGTGGAACAAACAAAACTTCCTTCTGTCCAATGTCTCTTATTGCTGCTGCAGTCTGCTTTGCCACTAGAAATTCTTGTTCTGACATTCCTGTATCCTTCATAATTTTTTTGATAGTTCTTTCCACTCTTTTCTTTGATAACTTCTCTTCTTGTAGAGACTTTGTAGAGTTAAAGTTCTCATAAGTTCCAAATCTAGAACTACTTGCATCCATTTTTCTTTTCAACAATCTGTTCACATATTCTTCTATCTCATTTTCAAATACTTCATATCCAAGAGGATCTATGAATTCTACTCTAGGTTCAACTACTTCAAAAAAAGTAAAGTCAGTGTCAACCATGAAAAATATTTCATCTTTGTACTTTTCTACTATAGCCTATGGTATCCTTGATATTTTCCTCATCTGATTCTGAAATGTTTTGATTACCAAGGTTGAGCTCTCATTAACCTATTCTATAGGGTGTCTCAAATACACCTTCTTGATTCTTTCCATAGTAGTCCTGTTGTCATTCCAATCATCTCCTATAGTGTATGGGAATCTTCTTAACAAATGAAAAAACATATATGTGATAAAGGTTGAGAATCTGAATTGTGAGTTCTTGGTTTTCTTTATCTTTTCAAGGTTCTCAAATAACTGAATTCTCAAGATTTCACACAAATCTACTTGAACTTTTTCTACACACATCAAATAAGATGCATGAACCATACCAGCTACCATGTCAACTTCTCTAGAATTAGCATAGAATTTAGATGTTAAGAGCTTACACACATATCTAACATCATCTTGAATTAGCTTGCTAATTACAATTCCTCTACCATTATAAGATGATTTAGTGTTATCCAGTATTGTCTTCTTAACATTCTTCTCATTAAAAGGTATTACTCTAGATTTTGACAAACTAGTTACCTCATGAATTAGATCTAGTGTGATGTCTATTACACTATCATCTAAACAAAATTTCCCATTGTGAATTCTGCTTAAAATTATCTTTGTGCATTCATCATCTTCAAATTCATAGTTCAATGAATATTTTACAATTTCATTTTCCTTCAGATGTTCAAACCCTACTTTTAATGACATATCCTAATTATATATCTTTTCATATTCCTTAATCACACTACTATCACTGATGGTTTCAAACTTGAATTTCAAATAACCTTTTACATCTTCCAAATGTAAAACTCTGTTTGGGATGGTCAATAAAGTGAGACTAGGGTCTTCTTCTAAGGGTTCTACTTGTTCCCTTTTGATTTTAGGTCTAATTGTATCTCTTATGTTGTGAATAAATGAAACATCCATATATTCTACAAATGCTTTAATTGTTTGATAGATTTTCTTAGTAAAATATCTCAATTTCACGATTTAGGTCTTTGTGTAGATCCGGTATGAAATTCTTTCACCAAATCTTGAAAACTACTTTCAATCACTGCTTCTTTGATCTCCTTATATCTTGTAGTTACTTGAATGATTAACTAATATCGATCATAATATTTTAACCTCAAGATTCTAACATCACATTCAATTCTTTTGCCGCTTCTTTCCAAAAAGTTGTTCCTACTTTCTTGCAAAACTTCAAACTTCTTGCAAACTCGCATATATTCATATTAGCTCATGCGCTCTTAACCATAGCATCATTACATCACATACTACCTTACATTAACTGTGCAAGACTCAATTCATCCAACACTAACTTCTACACTATCCTAAGTCCTATTCTAATGCATTCTTTATGAATTTAAGTGCTTTGAGATGGGTTAGAAAGAAGTTCACACTTACTATCAAATACTTCACCTGTCTGATTACATTGTGTGGTAAATGTGTCTCCTTAATCTGTACCTTTAACAAATTTCATTTCTTCTGGATTACTATACCATCCTTTCTGACTGTTGCTTGCATTCTCATTTCTTCTTTTATAGTTCCTATTGTTTGGATTTCTCATGTTGTTCATTCTGCAAAATCTTGTTGTATGACTAAATTTGTTGCATATCTGGCAAACTATTCCATTATTTCCATATCTCAATCCAATCTGGTTGATTTGTGATTTGTAATTCCTGGCAATGTGTCCAATCTTGTTGCATCTATAACACACAATTGTATTTCTTATGTTTGTATCTTCAGTAGGTTTCTTATCTGCATGGTTAGTATCTTTAAACATTCTACTACTACTATTATCATTAAATCTAGGCTTTTTACAATCAATATCTCTATGTCCAAAACCATGACAATTATAACAATAACCATTGAGGGTTTTAAATTTCTTACCTATGCAATCTTTCTTCATATGATGAAAAGTATTACATGCAAAACATCTACCTTTGAATTCTCTTTGTGTACCTTTAGGTTGATCATCTTCTTTAGGTGGAATAGGTATATCTTCAGATTTGTTAGCTTCATCAGATTTATTTTCATCTGTGTTCTTAGAGACTTTCAGATTTGGTTCCTTACTTTCTTCACTTACGTTAGATGAGTTAAATCCAAGACTAGTTTTGTCATAGAATGGATTTTGATAAGACATTTTTTCATCAATCTTTTCATTGGTGGAATACATTCTTTCAAGATGTTGCTTAGACTAAGTCATATCTCCTTTCACAATTATATTGTATTTTTCAAGTTTAGCATACTGTAATTTGGTTATCTCAAGTTCAGATGTCACTTTACATAGTTTAGATTTTAGATCTTTATTCTCAGATTTTAGATTTGGTTCATTCTTGTTGCTTGCATCTTTCAAACTTAGCTTCAGATCAACAATATTCAATTCATGCTTAAGGATCTCATTTTCTTTCTTCGGCTTTGAAATTTCATCACACTCTTCAATTTGTATTGTAGGTTCCTTCTTTGATTTTAGTTCTTCTACTTTTTCTTTCAGTTTCTCAATGAAGTTCTTTGCATCATCATATTTTCCTTTCAGAGTATCTCTTTCTTTAGTAAGCATATAAATCTATTCAAGAGCTTCTTCAAGATTCTTCTATAGTTGATCCATATCCATAGAGATCTTACTCGAGCTGCTAGGCTTTCACTGAATGATTCTTTTCTAAGTAACAATGCTCTGATACCAATTGTTAGAAATATGGAATATTGAGAGGGGGGGGGGGGGTGAATCAGTATTCTAAAAACTTTTCTATTTGCCCAATTATGGATATAACAAATTAACTTGATACTTGAAAAACAAAGTAAACTAAATAGCATGCATAGCAATAAAGCAAATGAACTCATAACACCATGTTTTGTTCTCGAGGAAACCCTAGCCAAGGGAAAATCTTGGTGGGGATGATACCCAGAATGATCCACTAATAAAAAGTATCTGGTAAAGGATGTTGACCCTATTAGGATTCTATTACATACATATAGTGTCTTAGTCCTCATTAAGGGACTCTAGGCCTTGTTAGAAGCCTCAACCCTGCTAAGAGTTGGTAGAACAAATAGAATGATTACAAGATGAGCCCACTACCCAAACATGTAATGTACAATGATTTTTGATTACAAAAGGGTAAGGTATATAACCTTTCACTGTTGTCAAATAGCTTTCCTATTATTTACAACTACTCATGAATTTATTTTGCATACATATGTCACACTACTTACTTTGCATTACATATGTCTTACATTTATACAAGTTATGAAGAATAATAACCTTTACAGTCAGCTTTACAAAACATAAAGTACTTTAAAAAATACATATTAACTTGGGCTGCCCAAGGGTTAACATCTAGGATGTCATCCCTTAAATGATTAATTTATTATTTTGATAAACAAAATGATCCCTTAACTTTCATACTGATTATGTCTTCTTTCTTTATCCTTTCGGCTTCAACTCTATCTTTGGTAATACTACAATAAATTCTTCCATACATTTCATATAGACTTTCACTCTTAGGTGAGTCTTCAATATACATCAAAGTATCCATGTTCAAGTGTGCAAGCATTGAACTTACTTATATCAACATCACTATCAAAAACTCTCTGGTTAGACTAGAAAATCCTGCTTATACTTAGACAATTTTACTTTGCACTCTGGCATAGCTTCTTGCTATCATATGCAGTCTTCATACATATTAAATGTTTCCATAATGACAACAACTTGATATCTAACTTAGCCAGATTTCCAACAAAGAGTCTCAATGAGCATTAGAGGAAGTTCACAAACATATATGTGGATCACATTCGAACGGTTTAACACTAGCTCGAAAAATTATTAGGGCTAGGTATTGTTGGTCTAAAATGGAAAAAGAGGCTATCAAATATGCTAAGAATTGTCAAAAATGTCAAGTCCATGGAAACTTGATTCATGCACTAGGGAAAGATCTTTTTCCCTTTACTACACAATGACCTTTCCAACAATGGGTGTTTGATCTTATAGGGGCTATATATCCACATTCTTCCAATGGACATACTCATATTATTATAGCTACAAACTATTTTTAAAAATGGGTAGAAGAAGTTCCTATGACTCAAGCACTTGGCAAACAAATCTCGATGTTCATCCTGAACTACATCATTTGTCGGTATGGCATTCCACATTCAATAGTCATAGATAATGGTGGCCAATTCAAGAATAGGGACTTAGATTCCTTGTGCTCTAAATTCAATATTACACAACATTGGTCATCCATATACTATCCTCAAGGGAATGGACAAGCAAAAGCATCAAACAAAAATCTGTTGAAGATCCTACATCGTACAGTCAACAAGACAGGAAGAGACTATCATCTCATGATTAATCCAAATCTTTGGGCCTATAGAAAAAGTATCAGAATGCCCACTGGGGCTACTCCTTTTGCTTTAGTTTATGGGTCTAAAGTAGTACTACCTATTGAGGTTGAAATCCCATCACTGAGAATTAGAATGCATGGTCTAGTAACCGATGATGATTATAGACTGTCTAAGTTGCAAGAACTTGAACTACTAGATGAGTGCGGACAAGATGTATATGATAATCTTAGAGTATATCAAAAGACAATGTCTAGAGGCCACAACAAGAAAGTCAGACATAGAATTTTAGGTTGGCGATCTAGTCTTAAGAGAAAATCCTAAAAACCAATCACATCAAGAGCGCAAGGGGAAGTTTGAACCCAATTGGCTAGGTCCCTTTGTTATCACTACTAATTTTGGCTCTAGAGCCTATCAAATCTCAATGATTGAAGGAGAATAGCTCCAAGAACCAATCAACATTCTCCATCTAACTAAATTTTATGCCAAAGGCATTCAATCTATGTAAATGTCCTAAAAAAATGATAAAAATTAGAAAAAGTCTTGAAAAAATGACCATCTTGGTGAAAACCTAGCAATAGGCACCTTGATGTATCACAAAAAAATTGAAAAAAAGAAAAATACAAAAGAAAAAAAAAAAAAAGTGCCTTGGTGAAAACCTGGAAATAGGCACCTTGGTAACAAAAATAGAATCTTTGCCAAGATGGTGAAAACCCAGCAAATGGGTGCCACTTGTTCAAAATGCTCCATCTATCAACACAATCTTGGTCTTTCCCAACTTTTAGTCATGCTTTAGTTTGTACATATCTCTTATTTTCAATAAAGTCGGTATGAGCACCATCCAATAAAAGTGTCAGTATCCTATCAATGTTCCAAACTTGGTGGCAATGAATGTCATATCCTAAGACCCTCAGTATCTTCAAACAAGTCATTTCCAGTCAAGGTCCTTCCAAAGGTACGTCTAAGTCAGTCAGTCAGTCTCCTCACCAGGAAAGGATTTTTCACCTACAACCAAATACAAAAAGAAACAACAAACTGAAAACAATTGATGCGACATGCTTAAATCTTCTTGTATGCTTATTGATTCACATTGAGATTTCTACATATTATGTCCCCTCGAGCTCCTCAATGATGTCCTTCATAGGATTTAGAGGGTGATGACAAGGGGCATAATCTTTTCTTTGTTTTATGTTTTGAGTGAAAATCTAATAACTTTGGAAATTCTGGATTGAATTGGTGTCCACTATAAGTGTCTCTATCATGTATTGGATGGCCATGTCTACCTCGACCATTGATACCCAAAAAAATCAAGGAAGTTTGATCTAACTTTTTGTTTTGAGTGATTTCTACTTCTCTATTGTGAAACAAAAAATTATCCAAGGATATGAATGATAAAGGGTCACTGCAGGTAAATTCACTTGAGAATGAGACTGAACTCTTGAACTACTTGGTTTGTTTGTCTGCAAGGCATATTCAAGTCATCACAATGTTTATGTTCTGATGCTTATACAAATTGCTATATCAAAATGGACATGATATTCAGGTCATCTTGACATTTATGCCTTGGTGCTTATATCTAAATATGACATAATAAAACAAAAATCAATATTCATAAGTTCATGGTTTCCTAACTAGTGAATGTTGTATTGATTTATCTGGTTACCCAATAAATATTCAGTGATGAAAATGACCGACTCATGATTAGTGACTAAGTCCTAGGTCCTAGGTCTGCATTTCATTTTGCACTTTGCATGATTGCATTTATCCCATGATTTCAAATTCAGCTTGATGCTTAATGATTCTCCAAAACTATGCTAAACATGAAACAAGGGCTGAGCATCGTATGAAGGTCCCCTAAAACTGAATTAGCAAGCAATCACCATCCTGGGTTAAACATCCATTTTGACAAATGACCACTCACTTGTCTTCATCAATACCTGCAAAATATATCATGTTTATTTTTGCATTTACATTACATATTATAGGTATTCCATAAATCCATTTGCATACATACATGAGCATCCACGAAGTGTAAGCATAACATCTACATTTTCTATCTATCATTGTATTGCATTATCCATACATTTGAAAGAAAACATTGCATTGCATAATCCATAAATTCTACACTATTCAAATCATTTCATACATTTGCATCACATGATATAATAATCATAAACCAAAATGACAAGTGCATATTAAGTCATAACCAAAATCAATCTCATATATATATCAAAATATCAGAGTATAATGGGGTGCACTACTGGCACAGTATAAAAAAGAATGAACTTGATTGAGCTATCAGATATAATCAATGTACAGACAAAAATGAAAAAAAATTGAGAACGCTATGATAAATCAGCTATCTGCCTGGTCCTCAACATCTGGTGCTCCTCCTCTAGTAGGTGCATCTAGTGGTGGGTCGAGCCATGGTGCTCTAGCTTCCTCAGAAGAAAGCATGTAATCATAATATGATGACACTCTCTACTTAGCAGGTACCCTCGAATAATAAGTAGACACATAATAAGAGGCCTGACTCATTTGATGGATCACCCTAGCCTGTAGTCATCTCACATCAGCCTCCCTCTCTAGTCACTCTCTCTTAGACTCTCTGAGCTGGACCTCAAAAGTGTCACTTTGTAACTTCAAATCACGTATCTATAGCTGGAGTCACCTAATGATCTCTTGTGGCATTTGTCTCAATCTAGGATCCACCTTAGGTGCCACTATCTTTGCCTCCTATGTAGGCTGCTCTGTACTAGCTCCTCTATGCACCTTACGATGATGAATCTCTACACCTAGATCAAAATTAGGAGCATCATGTGTATCCTATTGTTCTCCCAAGACCTCATCCACACTACCCACACCGCCAAGTGTACTGCTCTCACCTCTAGTATATATACACTGAAAAAATATAGGCCTACCTACTGAAACACCCTGTGGTCGAGGTGGTCTCATTTGTCCTGATGGCATTGGTGGGGTCATCACTACTCTAGGGCAGGGTGGTGTAGGATGCACTACTGGTATCTACACCTCTCTACATCTCTAGCCTCTACCCATTGGGGCACCTATCACATCCTTAGCATCCTCCATAGTGGGAATGATCTCAGTAGAATCTAAGAAATGCCTCATAGGATGCTCTGCAAGATAAGAAATAAACACATTAGTAACTCTAGCATTGTTAACCTGTGGTCTATAATCCCAATCTTTGGCAACATATCCAATGTAATCCTGGCTACATAGTGCATAAGACAATCGAGTTGTCCATCCTAATCCAAGCTCATGAACTAATTGAGCATATGTGGCAAACTCCTGAGGGATATCCTGAATAATGCCAACCTGCCACTAGACATGAGTAATGATGAATCTCTCTAGTATGGTTGTAGATCTCCCCATAAGGATCCTACTTTGGCAAAATTAACCATATTGAGAATGAGCAGTTGGCCATGCCTCTATCTACAAGTAAGGCCTCCAGATGATGAAATTCATGTCATCAAGCATGCACCTCCAATACTCTTTCTGGCCCATCCATACCTATGTAACATACCCTAAATATCTATATATGATAGGCTCTTGAGGTTGTCGCTCATCTTGACATACTAGCTGGCATATAGTAATGTGTTCCCAAGCCCAGATCTGACAAACTAAAGAACCTGAGGTGAAAGTCTTCACCTCATAATAAATGATCTCATGCATCTCGCTAAACATATGAGCTAATAAACACTGTCCCCATCCAAGATCAAAAGGACTAACCATCAAGCATGCAACCATAGGGGCCCATCCCATCAAGAGACCATTCTATTGATGAGCTGACATGATGATCCCTCTGATCATCACTACAATGATGCACTCTAGTCTATGTGAGGTACCATATCACTGTACTAAGATCTCCCATGAGATCTACTGATAAATCTTCTCATCAGCACTGAATAATGTCCTAAATGCTAGCAATCCTATGTTGTCTGAACTACTATAATCTGGGTGAGGTCCATGAAAAGGAATCCTAAGAATCCTATACACATCCGTTGGAGTCACAATGATCTCTTTGGTAGAAAGATGAAATGTCCGAGTCTTAGAGTGAAATCTCTCGATCAAGGCAGTCAATAATCCATGGTTCACTTGAATATCAGGCAACCAAATCAAGAACTCAAATCCACAGGTAGCAAGATGAACTCTCATAGGGTATGGAAGTTCCCTACACAACCTCTGAGTAGCAGGGTGTGAGACCTGAATGTGCACATCTGGGTAATGAACCTACATAGCAAAAAAATGGGATAACCTATTGGTAACTTTGTCAAAAATCAGGCTATGAGCATTCAAATTGAGAAAGTCAATACTTCAAGAGGTGCATGAAAGACTAAGGAGGAGCATAAAAGACTAAGGAAAATAGATATGAAGTTAGAAAAATCAAAATTTTGACCTAAGGATGTGAAAAATGGTCACTATTTTTCATACGAGTTTTTAGACTAGTACCAAAACTTGTATGAGTTACTACAAAGTCCCATACAACACTTAATGCATATACAACATTCAGATGGTTTCCATACAAGACTTGAGGGACCTGATGAAATTTCGTATGCTAGATGGGTCCCTCTCATATGAGTTATAGTTACAATAGACACCACACTCGAAATAGACTTGAAAACTTGTACGAGTCAAGGTAGATTGTCGTATGAATTCTCATGAAGAAAAATTCAAAAAGTTGAAAAAATGTGTAAAAATCCTAGAAAGCATGAAATGAAGAAAAATTTGAATTCAGAGAGAGGCACATAGGTCCACTTACTAGATTCTCATACTAGGGTGGTCGCTGGTATCAGTGACTATGCTCAAAATGGTGTGAGGAGATGGGAACTTGCATCTTCACTCAAAGGGCTCCACAGGTTCGCAAAAGACAAATGGTTCAAATGATTTGAAATGACCCTTTTGGGCCTTATATAGGTTTTGACCCAATTTTTCATAAGTGCTCTATTTCACGTGAAAATTGCAACCCTAGATAATTTTGACGTTCTAAACTCATTTTCAAGATCAAAATCAAAATCTGAGATCATTTACTTTATCTAAATCATGATTTAAAATTCTTGAACCCAAGATGGTCAATTGCTTGCAAAATTGACCTTCTAAACATTATTGAAATCCAGAATTCAACTTAATTGATTATCATACATCAAACTATCAAAATTTCATCTTGGTCAACCATGGTCAACTCATGGTCAAACCTAGTCAAACTTGGTCTTTAGGACCTCTGAACGATGCATAATGCATCTCTTGATGTGCATAACCACTTATCAAATCAATTAACATGCTTCACCAAGCTCTCAATGTTGACTTTCTTGTCATATTTTGATTTTCATCCTAAAGGGGGCATGGTATTGCACATCATTAACTAATTTTGTCAATCAATTTTTCATCAGTGATCAAGACAAAAACCACATCTAGTTGTTGATTCATCAAAAGTCCTCATTGCTTGGGGCAGATCGCTTGGAGCATATCGGATTCATCAAGATCCATATCAATCTGGTGTTCTATCACCGAACTTATAAACTGTATCATCTCTTCGAAACCATCACTTTATTAGTGTTATTTCCTTGGTTCTTTGTAACTAAAGGGTTTAGATTTGACATCCTTTCGATTCCTTTGGACAATTAGGTCTAGAGTCAGGATGGTCACTTCTTCATAATCATAAGGTTTAGAATCAGGCATTTTGATAGTTTTTCATAATCACTGGTTCGTTGTTGATATAGTTAACATCATCTTGATTCTTTGGTCAATCAAGACCTGAATCACCAAATCTTTAAATCAATCAATCAGTTTCTATCTCGCGATCAGTTAATCTTTTCAAGATCAGTTTCTCCACCACATAACTGAGTCCATCTCATCATAAAAAATAGATTAATCTTTGAATCACTGCACTTCGTATAGTAATTCAAAGAGGGGAAAAATGTAATACCCCAAAAATGGGCTATAGGACCATTGACCTCCTACATCAACAAATTGATTGAAATCAACACAAAAGTCCTAACCAAAGGCACATCTGCGCATCAAATCATTGAAACCCTAATCGATTTAATCTTAATTTTGCATCGGGGAATATTCTTGAATATTCCTAATTTATCCTAATTATCTTTAATTGAATATTATTTGGTGATAAATGACATTATTTATCCTAAAGTTAATTAATTGAATATGTTGAATATTTGATTAATTAGATTTAATCCTACCACTTAATCATTTAATGAGATTTAATTCTATTTATTCCTAATTAATATTATTTAATTTTGACAATAAATAAAAAATCCTATGAATAATTGATTTAATTCTTATTTAATTAATTAAATCTAGTTGTCAATATTTAATGATATAGTTTTGGAATAAAGTTTGATTAAATAATTGATTAACCCATAAATCAGTTGTTTTAATTCAAAAAATAGTTAACTTGAAAATAATTCATTTGAATTATTAAATTAATTCATAATTATCCATGCACATTCAGAAAAAAAGTTAAACTCTATATCAATAAATCAATTCAATTTTTTATCTTTTCGAAATCAACATCTATTTCAAGTTAAAAGTTGATAAAAACTTCTGATTTGAGTTAAAAAGCTGATTTTGCATGATTTTGTGAGTTAGCTAATTCTGATTTCTTGATAACTCAAAAATCAATCTGAGTTAATCAGGGAGAGATTTTTGGTTTTCTATGACCTTTCAAAAATCTTGGATTTCTATATAAACAAGGCTCATCCCTTCAAAAGGGATCTTCTTTAATCTTTGAATGTGCCCTTCAACTACGCTTTCAATTACTTGGAGAATCGAGCTCTTGCGAACAGGTGATTGTGAAATTTTTGCAATTTTCATTCATTTTTTTCAATCCATTTTCATAGCACATCATATCATTGATAGATTCAATTGCATCCATTTCAATCCATTTTAGAATCAATTTCATATTAGTTTTCATCATATTGCATAAAAAATCCAAAAATATAGATTAATTTGCATTCGTTTTCATCCATCTTTCATCATTTAAATTCTTCATTTAGGTATTGCATTGTCACTAGTCTCGGTCATAATCTGAGAATATCAAACTCATACTGACTAGAAGGTCATAAATCACCTGGTTAGTTATATTGTTTCATTTACAAATTTCTTGATTTTCTAACCTCTAATGTTTTACTAAAGTGTTGTGTCTATAGCTAGGTACAAAATTCACACACACAGAAGCCATTATTGAGAAATTCTTTAGTGAAAGTGATAATGAAAGTGACGATATAGGATTTTTGCAATAAAAGAAAATAAAATTAAAACTAAATTCAAAGAAGAAAAAGATTTAGTGTCACAAGTTGAAAAGACAACTGATTGGATCATAGACAATGGTTGTTCACATCATATGACTGGTGATATGAATAAGTTTATAAAGTTTAACAACTATGATGGAGGAATTGTTAGAGTTGGAAACAATGTGTTAATATGATTTAGAACAACAGAGGGGGGGGGTGAATCAATTATTCTTAGGCCTAGATGTATAAAACAATCTTTCAAACTCTTCAACAAATCAGATCTAATAACCAACACCTACTCAGTCATTACTGATTGTATAACAGAAACATATAACAGTGCAATCCACTTATCCAAAAGCATCTAACTTGTAAAACACAGAAATGTTCAAACCAAAACATTCACACAAGTATCAACACTAGGATTTATAGTGGAAACCCAATTTGGGAAAAACCACTTTGTAACATGTTATTATTATGTTCACTCTTCTGAAGTGAGCTCAGTGAAAAGCCAACCCTATCAAAGGTTACAAACACACTATCAGGTGTGACCCGGTTAAATGATTTCAACCACTCTATTAAAAGTGCACCTTATTATAGGACTTACATACACTCCATTAGAATGAAACCTTGTTCAAAGGATTTATATCTATGACTGTTAGGTCAACCTCTATTAAACAGATTTTGACTATTACAATGGTTAGAAAGTAGCAGTAATATTGATCTGAGAAACATACAACTCACTTTGCAAATATCAGATCTAATTCCGTACACATATGTTGGCTTACTGACTGTGAACCTTTTCCATCTCCCTCACTGATCTTCTTAGAACCCTTCAAGTGATCACAACACTTCTCCTTCAGCCTTTTTTCTTAGATTGTCAATAACAATACTTCTAGCATTCACTTCTTTTTGTGCATTCAACCTCTTGCTTAGGTTTCCTTAATACTACCTATATTAGGTCAATACATCTTTTACCGCTTAATCTCTTTCATAGATCTTAGGGTTAGGTCAGATTCATTGAATCCATCCTACATTATGTTCTTTGGCTTATCTTTGGAATATCTTGAATCTCTTAAAGATTTACAATAAAACATTTTACATTGTATTAAATGCTTTCATACAATCAATAAATAAAGTTAACATGTTTTACATAGTTCAAGAATTCAACGATGTTGGCTGGAAATTTGAATTCTTCAACAAATGCAAAATACTGATGCTCGGTCAATACTGTGTCCAACTTCTCAATCTTCTCTAGAAAGCTCAGTCACCACATAAACTGTTCCCTCGGCTAACACTATCTTCCTCAACAATTAACTGGTGTTCGGTCAACACTATTTTTACTCGGCATTCACTAGCTCAGTCGACACAAACAACACTTGGCTTAAACTAGATTTCTTCACTTATGCTCGGTCAAGCCTACCAGTTTAGTCTTCATTCTTACTAAGATAAACAATACATTGTCTTATCATTGTACCACATAATCAAGTACTCATTGAAGTATCAAGATAACTCAACCTTTCCTTAGGTGCTGTTGTTACCAACCTTGCCTACCCCTTAGCAACACTCAAATAGATATAGTACTTTCTTAAATAACAATAGTATTACCAATTAAGGTTTGACATCAATGACAATAAAACAATTACTTCAATTGTAGTTTCCAACAATCTCCTTCTTTGGCATTGATGACAACATCATATGAATATCACAGGAATTACCAACCAATCCAAAACTTATCTGTTTATCAGAGAAATGTATAATATCCTTAGCTTCATTCTGATATAGAATTTATTAGCCATGCATGACCACCCACTAAATTTCTCTCACTATCTTGATCTTCTCATTCTATGTATTCATCTCTCATTATCTCCCTCTTTGACAAAAAAATCCCAAAGCAACAACAAAAACATACATCCTATAGATGTAGATATCATCCTTTCAGTTCAGTAGGATATTTCTCCCTCTATCATCTTGCTTATGACTTATTTTGACTTTTTTGTGGTCTTCACAGCTCTAGGTTTCTCCTAAAGTGTGACCTTTCTCTACATGAATATGTTAGATGTTCTTTGCAGCACACTTTATGCAGTGTTCCTCGCTTGACTAGGCAGCCTCAATTAGGGGAAGGACCCCTAATTGACTTCTCAAATATTCATGAGCTTCTTTAGGTAAAAATTTAGTGAATATATCTACTATTTGTTCCTTGGTATTCACATATTCCATGCAGACCTCTTTATCTTGTACCAGTTCTCTCAAGTAGTGATACTTGATGGCAATGTGTTTGGTTTTAGTGTGCATCACTGGGTTTTTAGAGATGTTGATAGCACTTGTGTTGTCACAGAAGATGACAACTAGTTTAGTGATTTCTTCTTTCATGCCTACCAAAAATTGCTTTATCCATATCAAATTTGAACAATTGACAACTGTAGCCACATACTCAGCTTCAACAGTAGATTGGGAAATTCAATTTTGTTTCTTTCTTGTCTAGGAAACTAATCTTTGTCCAAGAAAGAAAGCTCCACCACTAGTACTCTTTCTGTCATCTACATTTCCTACCCAATCAGCATCTATATACACTCTCAGTTCAAATTTGTCATGCTTCTTGTAGTATGATCCATAGTCAATAGTTCCTTTCAAGTATCTCATGATTCTTTTAACTGCCATCATGTGAGTTTCCTTAGGATTGGTAGAAAATCTTGCCACAATCCCAATAGCTAATGCAATATCTAGTCTACTATGTACAACATATTGTAGCTTTTCGATCATAGATCTATACAAATTCTAGTTAACTTCTACAACATCATCATTCTTAGACAACTTTTGTCCAGTAGCCATGGGAGTACTTACTGGCCTTGAGTCTTCCATACCAAAGGTTTTTAGTATCTCATGAACATATTTAGACTGGGTGATGAAGATTCCTTTCTCCATCTGATATACTTGCAAACCAACAAAAAATTTGATTCAAGATCTGAAATCTGAAAAGAAATCTGATATGCTTGTTGAAGATTGTGATGAATTAGAAAAAGAAAATGATATCCTTAAGCATGAATTGAAGATAGTAAATCTAAAGCTTAGTATGAAAGATGGAAATTTGAGATCTGATAATGAAAAATTGAAAATTGAGAATGAAGATTTGAGATCAAGACTTGAAAAGGAAACATCCGAATCTGAAAAAGTAAAAGTGCAGTATGTGGAACTTGAGAAGTATAATAAAATTGTGAAAGGTGAATTAACTCGATCTAAACAACAACTTGAAAGGCTATATTCAAATAGTGATAAGACTAAAAAACAAATTTCTTTTGAAGAATCATTCTTTGATAGGACTGGATTTAGATTTAGTATGTTTAGAACAAACCATGAAAGTAAGAAGCTAGATTTGAAGACATCTAAAAGTGTGGAGGAAATGAAGCTAGATGAGAACACATTGGAAGATCCACCTAAAGAAGAACCACCTAGAGAGAAAGAAGAATCAAAGCAAAAAGAATCAAAACAGGAAGAATCGTCTAAAGGTATGCAAAGAGAATTCAAAGGTAGACATTTTGCTTGTAATACTATTGGGCACATGAAGAGAGATTGCACAGGTAAGCACTTTAAACCTCTTAATGGACATTGTTATAATTGTCATAGTTTTGGACATAGAGATAATGAATGTAGAAGACCTAAATTAATTTTGAATAATTATGATAGAATGATTGGGAATACTAACAATGCAGATAAGAAATCTATTGAAGAAATGAATCAAAGAAAAGTGGTAGTATGTTTTAGATGCAACAAAGTAGGACATATTGCTAGAAATTATAGGTCATAGATTAACCAGCAAGGACAGAGATTTGGAAACAATGGAATCATTTGTCAAATATGCAATAAGTTTGGACACTCAGCAAGAGTTTGTAGAATGAACAATGGAGGTTATCATCATAACCCTAACCCTAGGAACAATGTAAGAAGGAATGAAAATGCAGGAAACAAAGAGAAAGGTTGATGTAGCAATAAAGATGAAGTAAAATTTGATAAAGGCATAGATCAAGGAAGTATATTCAGCACTAAAAGTAGTTAGGAAGGTAATGTAACTAATGGTAAGGATGAATCTTTACTTGACCCTTCTTTAAGTACTTAAATTATGTAAGTTTCTATAGTTTAGGACTTAGGATTAGTGTAGATTAGGAATTTGAATGAGTTAAGTTTTGCGTAGTTAGATATAGGTTTTTTATGTTGTACTAATTCTATGGTTAAGTGTGCAAAAGAAAATATTGTGTTTTGCGAGGTCACAAAAAGTTTTATGGTTGCAGGTTTGCAGAATCAGGTTTTTGAGGTTTTAGCGGCAAAATGAATGAATGTGATGTTAGATCGAGTTAATGTGAAGTGTTATAAGGTCAAAATTGAAGTTATCACAATTAAAAAGTGATTGAAAAGAGATTTGAAAGAAGAAAAAGTGAGTTGAGGATGATTTGAAAAAGTTTGGAAGCAGTTTGCAGCGACGATCATACCAAAACCCTAGATTTGCAAAGTTGAGGTATTTTTTGATCTTTAATCAGTTGATAAGATGGATCTTTCTATGGTTCATAATGTTAAGGATAAGAATAGACCTAAGATTAAGAAAGAACCAGTAGAACCAGCTAAAATTGATGACAGACTAGCACTATCATCCATACCAGATGGAGTATTACACATTAAGAATGTTAAAGGATATTTAGGTTGCAAGTTTGAAACTTTGGGAGATGCAAATTTTAGTGATGATTACAGGAAATTGTATAATCAAGACATGTCAGTTAAACTAGCTTATGGGCACCTAGAGAACAATGAAATTATCAATTATTCCATGAAGTATGAATTTAATGATGAGGAATGTACCAAGATCATTTTAAGTAGAATCCACAATGGGAAATTCTGGATGGAGGATAGAGTTATTGATATAACTGTTGACCTAATTCATGATGTTACTGGATTATTAAAAGTTGGAGAGATTCCATTGAATGAAAAGAACATGAGAAAGATTGTTTTAGACAACACTGGATCTAGTTATAATGGTAGAGGAATTGCGATAAGTAAGATTAAGCAAGATGATGTTAGGTACCTTTGCAAGATCCTAACAAGTAAATTTTGTGGTAGTTCAAGGGAAGATGACATGGCTGCAAGAATGGTTCATGTAGCTTATCTTATGTGTATTGAGAAGAAACAAGTAGACCTATGTTAAATTTTGAAAATTCAGTTATTTGAGAACTTAGAAAAGATTAAGAAGGCTAAGTACACACAGTTTAGGTTTTCATCTCTGATAACCTATATGTTTTTCCATATTTTAAGAAGATTTCCTTACATAGTTGATTGGAGTGACAATTTGAACATAATGGAAAGAATAAACTTAGTCTACATGAAGCACCTTATTGATAAATTCAATGACAGTGTGAAGCTTGTATTGAAGACTTTTCAAAATATTGTTAAGAACAAATCAAGGATTCCTCAATCCTTAGTTGAAAAGCATAAAGATGACATTTGTTTTATGGGAGACACTAATTTCACCTACATTGAAGTAGTTGAGCCTATAATGGAATTCATAGACCCTCTTGGCTATGAAGTATCTGAAGCAAAAACAATAGGATATGTGAATAGACTGTTAAAGTGTGAGTTGGATGGTCATGCAAATAGTTTTGGAACCTATGAAGAGAATTTCAACTCTACAATAAGTTTGAGAGAAAAGAAGCAATCTAGTAGGAGAGTTGAATGTACTATGAAGAAAATATTGAAAGAATCAGGTATGTCAAGTCATGATTTTGACATAGCTAAGAAGACTATAGAAGCCTTGAAGCAAAGTGAAAATCTTGTAATTCCACCTGTGGCATCTAGTGTAGACCTGTTGATCCTATTGCAGTAAAGGTAAAAGTTGAAGTACCTGAAAAAGATGAAGGAGATAAATCTTTTTCTCCTATTTCTAGAAAAAGAGTAAAAGTGAGTGCAACAGGACCCGACAAGAGATAGAAAGTGATTGTACCACCTGTACCTAGAAAAGTAGCAGAAATTAAAGATGATGATGAAGTTTCAGTCAAGAAGAAAACTTGGAAACCAAGAATTGAAAGAGTTAATGAAGATATATTGAAGCATGGAGACTTCACTAAGATAAATAAATTCTATGATCTATATGGATCATTTGAAAGATTGAATTTTGAAAATGCAATGATTACACATATGATTTTGACAGATAAGAAACTTAGCACTATTCATGGTAAGATCCCAGAAGATTTGTATAACAGACTTGTGAATAGAAAATAGAGAGCACAATAAGAGGACATAAAGATGAGAGAACATGTAATCAGACAGTTCTGTGAAGTTGAGGATGAAGAACATTTGAAGAGATTCTTGAAGCCTCTTGGAACTTTATTGAGAACTAAGAGAAGAAAAATCCTTATAATGGGAGGCAAAAAGGAGGAAGTATAGAAAGAGACTAAGAAAGTAGTAATGCAAAGTTCTTGCAGACATAGTTGTAGGAAATCATGTTGAATCAGATCCTCAGCAGAAGCAATCAGAGGAACTGCATGCAAAGGAAGGTGGTATTGAAGAAGTCCCATCTTCTTCACATATCAATATTGGCAAACAATTAATGGACATTGAAGGAACCAAAGTGACACTAGAGTCAGATGATGCAGTATTTCATGATCTAGGAAACATTGTTGACAATTTGGCTTTAGAAGAGAAAGAGAAGATTACAGAATCAGAAAAGGATACAGAAGCAGTGGAAGCACCAGGTGTATCAGAATCAGTTCCAGTAGAGAAGATAGTTAAAGGTAAACAAATTTTGACAGAGGTCGCTACCCCTAGTGCACCTAACAGTAAGAAGAGACAAATTGGTTCAATTTTTGAAGACCTTGGAAAAGAGGTTGAAGATGATGATCAGCTTGAGTTCATCACATCTCTTAATAAAATTATTGAAAAGAATAAGAAGGTGAAGGACCTTGAAGGAAAAGTTAGAGTTTTGACAAAGAAACTTGAGAGTGTGATCAGCACTAAGGTATTTGAATTAGATCCACTTGAGAAAGCTAAAATAGTAATAAACTCTTTTGACTCTAAATTTTTTAACTTAAAGGATATTGCTAGAATAAAAGTTCAGGAAGCCTTTGAAGCAGAAATGCAACAAAATTTAAGTGTAAATATTCAAAATGATATTGGTAATTTGGATGTATGCATAAAGAATTTGAGGAAACATTTTGAGATTGGAAAGAGTTTGTATATACAATGCACAAAATCAGAAATCCTAACAGCTTAAGAAGATAAGAAGATCAGAGAGAAGATAGATGCAATTATAGCTGAAACAAACACCTTGACAAGCCCAAATGTAAAGATAAGTTCTGTAGAGAAGAACATAAGGAAGTTAAATGATGAAATCAGAATGTTACCAGAGGAGAAGAATAGAAAGATGATTAGGATTAACATCTTGAGAGAGCATATCTTAATCAAGACCTCAATTGTTGAAGACCAAATTGAGCAGTGTCTTTCAACAAAGACATCTTTTCAGAAGTTTAGCTTTAATTCCCTGCAAGCTTCTCAGACACCAGCATACGGATTGAGTACTCTACTCAATGTTGTTGAATCCATCAGAAAGATATGGGAGAAATATTTTGAAACATGGAAGTCAGAGTTTGGTGACTGTGTTGCAAGCCTACCAGCTTTGCAATAGCTGATAACAAGGTATCAAAGTTTTTTTTAAAATTTTTGTACACCCTATCTTTGTCATTGTTGTCAAAGGGGGAGAGATAGCAGAAAATTGATAATATGTTGAGGAAGGATACTCATAGGGGGATCTATTCTATGGAGTACAATATTGTATATGTGTTGTATAACATTTGGCCACAATTTTGTGTAAATACTTTGAAGTTTTGTTTGCACACTTAGCCAATTTTCCCATATGTTGCCACCAATGACAAAAGGGGGAGATTGTTGAAAATTTGGCTAATGTGGATGCATAGATGTTGTCATTATGGCAACATATGATCTCTATTGAGAGCACAGAATCTGGAATGCAAGTATGACAAGTTGAAGGAAGAAATTGTCTAAGTATGGATATAGTGATCCTCACAGAGCACCCGATGAAGATTTAGTTGGCGACGTCCACTGGAGAAATATTTTTGTTTGTGCAGTTAATTAAAGCTTCTATAGAGTATGAGGATACCCCATCTTAGTGCACATAAATTTTGGAGCAGTACGAACGAAGTTATTTGAAGTTTACCGAAGATAGTTTTTGCAGACAAAATAATTTTGGAGACAGTATTAGCGAAAGAGTTAAGGGATTATTTTTGCTTGTCAAAATAATGACTTAACATTATGAAGGGATGACATCCTAGATGTTTACTCATGGATAGAGATTTTGGAAGCTGACCATATAAATTTATTAGCTCTAATAATTCATATATTAGGCATACTTGAAATGTAATGAAAAAGTGTGTGATGTGTAAAAAGAAAGAAAAGGATAACTTGCGATAGTTGTATATTGTGATAGCAGAAAAGGCTATTGATGAAAAGTTGTAAGTAGTACCATACTATAGTTAGAAACATTTTGTATTACCTGTTTGGGCAGTGAGCTCAGCTGGTGATCAGGTTTTGTAATCTAACTCCTAACAGGGTTAAGGCTTCTAACAAGGCCTAAAGTCCTTTAACCAGGATAGATCTACTATATATTGTAAATTGACTCCTAAGAGGGTCCAATATCCCTAATAGGATACTTTTGATTAGTGATCTTTGTGGGTACCATCCCCACTGGGGTTTTCCCATGGATAGGGTTTCCTCGAGAACATATCATGTGTTATGAGTTCTTTCTATTTACTGTTATATTTGTTAATCAGCTTGATAATCTTTGTATGCACTAAAGTAATATGTTATATCCATAAGTGGGAAAAAGAAAAAGTTTGTGAAATACTGATTCACCCCCCCCTCTCAGTATTTCCTATTTCTAACACTTTTAATACTAGCCTAGCCTTGTTTCTTGTGATTTGACCATGTTCATTTAGCTTATTATGAAATACCCACTTTGTCCCAATGACATTCTTATCTTTTGGTGTCAGCACCAGAGTCCAGGTATCATTCTTCTCTATTTGGTCAATCTCTTCATTCATTGCTTCTATCCAGTCTTCATTTTCTAATGCTTCCTTTGTTGTCTTAGGCTCATATTCACATAGTAAACGTGTTGGATCTCTTAACTTGGTTCTTGTCTAAATTCTAGTATCTTTATCTCCAATAATCTGTTCAAACTTATGATGTCTCCTTACATATTGTGCTAGAAGAGGTTCTACTCTTCTTTCATTTGACTCATCAGGTTCTCCAACCAGATTGTTAGATTCAGCTTTTGAATGCTTGACAACCTTTTCCTGATACTCGACAACTTCTTCTTGTCACTTGACACATTCTTCTTCTCTCTCAGCATTGTTATCCTGATGCTCGACATTGCTTACCCGAGACTCAACATCAGGTGTAGGTCTGTCACTTGCCTCTTTTTCCTCTATATACACAAAAGATCTATAATCTTCTAGTACCCTATTACTATCAGCTTCATTTTTCTCTGCATACTCATCAATTTTGACAGTTACACTTTCCACAAGTTTATTAGTGTTAGAATTCAGACACTTATAAGGTTTAATTTTTGTGGAATAGCCTAGGAATATACCCTCATCACTTTTAGTATCAAATTTTCCATTCCTACTATCCTTCAATATGTAGCACTTACTTCCAAAGATTCTAAAGTATTTTACATTCGGTGCATACCCATGCCATAATTCATAAGGTGTCAGATTTTTACCTTTTTTGATCTGTACTTGGTTAAGAGTATAAACAACTGTACTTACAGCTTCTTTCTGATACTTCTGTGCAACATTCTTTTCAATCATTAATTTCCATGCATAGTCCAAGATAGATTTGTTCCTTCTCTCTACTATACCATTCTATGGAGGAGTTCTAGGTCCAGACATCTATCTTTTGATACCTCTATCATTGCAAAATAGATTGAACTCATTTGATGTGAATTCTCCAACTCGGTTAGATCTCAGACACTTCAGGTTTTTACCTGTCTCGTTTTCAACCTTGGCCACATACCACTTAAAAGATTGAAAAGCATCATATTTTTCTTTTAAGAACATTACATGGATCATTTTGGTATAACCATCAACAAATAGGATAAAATATCTAGCACCATAATAACTTTGTACACCCATTGGTCCACAAAGGTTAGTATGAACCAAATCTAATACATTCTCATAAGTAAAGGTTTTTCTCTTGAAAATAGACTTAGTTATCTCACCCAATTGACATTCTTTGCAAATTACATTCTCAGGTTTCTTCAATCTAGGTAGACCTCTCACTTTCTTTTTCTTGCTAATTTCTACTAGATTATCAAAGTTAATATGACATAGCCACTTATGCCATAACCAAATATCATCAAATTGTGCAATCATACATGTTTCTTCAGATAGATCTAGATAGAAAAAATTACCTCTTATCTGTTCTAAACTTCCAATTAGTTCACCTATGGCATCAAATATTTTGGCCTTCTTGTGATGAAATTCCACTCGGTAGCTGGTGCTATTAAGTTGTTCAACACTCAATAGATTATAATTAAGACCCTCAACCCAATAAGCATTTTCACAAGAGATCTTATTAGTCAGCTTAATCAATCATTTTTCTCTAACAGGACATGGTGCATCATTTCGAAACTTTACACTCCTACCTTTATAATGGTTTAAGGTATCAAACTTACTCTTATCTCTAGTCATATGATGTGAACAACCACTGTCAATAATCCATTTATCATTTTTTTTCACATAAGATATTAATGTAGTTTTCTCATCCTCATTAGATTCATCTTTCATTGCAACATAGACAACTTCAATTTCAAAATCATCATTATCAGTGTCAGTCTCTTCTTCAACAATGTAGCAGGATTTCTGGGTATGTGCAAGATCATGAGGGGCCAACAAGTGGCAATGTCAGTTCAAAACTTTGACAATGTAGCTTATGACTTTTTTTTCACCCGAATTTGATCAAACAAAAAGGGTATCTTAAGGAGATTATCAACTTTTTATCGATATAATTGTTGTCAAATTTTGAATTCGATAAGTAATTATTAGTTATTTTCTAATTGAGCTACCTCTAAAGTGTTGATTTATATACTGATTGAAAAATGACTATAACTTTCAAACAGTATAACATTTTTGAAAGCCAAAAAATGTGTCACATTCTATGCTTCACAAACTATAAGGAAATTTTTTTTCTTTTTGAATTTTTTAAAGTTTTGAATGAGTTAAGGTGGTCAGACACGGGAGTTTTTTTATTTTGAAAATGTTGTAGAAAAAAATTCATAATTAATTTTTTTTTGGAATAAAATTATAAAAAAATATGTGCCCCATCCGGGCATGAGTCTACTACTTATATATAAAATCTTATAATAAAATATTATCATTTGATTATGATTAAGGTGGTCAGACATACACCTACTTCTTATTTTTTTCCTAAAATTTTTGTACCCGTGCATTGAAATCTATACTTTTCACCAATCATACTAACTTTTTCTCAAAAAAGGCCTAGTAGTTTAGAAACTACATTCAATTTTCTATAGATTCTATTCTTACAACTTTTTGATAGTAGGTTCATAGCTAGTTGAAATTTTCACGTCAAGTTGACTAACCCTGATTTGCCAATTTTTCATTTCCACTTAAGGGCATAGTTTGGCCCCTCATGATCTTGCACATACCCTTCTTACCTTTCCCTTTGTAGTCTTTGTATCTTCGGTAACCTCTATCTTCTCTTTTGTCTTTTTGCTTTCTATCTCTTTCTTCATCCTTATTATCCCTGTCAGGACATCTAGTAGCTATATGACCAACTTTATTACATGAAAAAAATATAATAGGGAGTTTACCTTTGTACCTTCCTTTTCCCCTTTTCAGTCTTCTAGCCATAAGAGCTTCTAGATCCTCAAGTTCTTCATCAGATGTGCCACTACCACTATCACTTTCACTTTCACTTTCACTTTCACTAATGCATCTTTCTTTTTCCTTCTTTGACTTATTTAAAAGCATCTGAGACTTAAAAGTAGATTCAATACTACCAACAGTGAATTTATCATTGTTAGAAAGTTCAAAAGTAGTAAGCTTGCCGACCAAACTTTCTAAAGTAAGGACATTAGGAGAGTTACATCTAGATTCCTGGATTGCAAAAATTTTGATTGCATAGATAGGATGTAGAGTTCTCAATACTTTTGCTATTACAGTTTCATCCTCAATAGTTCCATTTTATCCTCTAATAGCATTTACAACTTCTTTTATTCTACCACAATGTTTTGCAATATTCTCACCTTCTTGCATTCTCATTTCATCAAATTTACCTCTTAGGCTCTCGACTTTTTCTCTCAACACATTCACATCACCGCCATAAATGCTTGCAAGGGTGTCCCACATTTGCTTTGCGGTACTACAATCTTTGATGTCTTCAAATTCTAGATAACCTAGGGAAGATGCAATCTCCAACATTTCTTGGTTGTGCTCTTGTTTGGCTTTCATTTCCTCACCAGTCAGAGGTGCAGTAGGTGTGACATAGTCATGTTCAATGTAATACTTAGCAGAATCACCAATATCAGCCAGATGTAGCTTCATCAAACTTTTCCATGAAGGAAAGTTTTCCTTATTTAGCTTAGGTACCTCCTTATACATCTTGATCATTTTCTTCAAGTACATTTAAACTTGTTCTCTATAAGCACCAACAGGTCTGATACTAATTGTTAATATGATTTAGAACAATAGAGAGGGGGCGGGGTGAATTAGTTGTTCTCAGGTCCAGATGCATAAAAAAATCTTTCAAACTCTTCAACAAATCAGATCTAATAACCAACACCTAGTCATTCATTACTAATTGCATAACAGAAACATATATTAGTGCAGTCCACTTAGCCAAAAGCATCTAACTTGTAAAACACATAAATGTTCAAACCAAAACCTTCACACAAGTATCAACACTAGGATTTATAGTGGAAACCCAATTTGGAAAAAACCACTTTGTAACATGTTACTATTATGTTCACTCTTCTAAAGTGAGCTTGGTGAAAAGCCAACCCTATCAAAGGTTACAAACACCCTGTCAGGTGTGACCTGATTAAAGGATTTCAACCACTCTGTTAAAAGTGTGCCTTGTTATAGGACTTACATAAAATCCATTAGAGTGCAACCTTGTTCAAAGGATTTATACCTATGACTATTAGGTCAACCTCTGTTAAAAGGATTTTGACTATTACAATGGTTAGAAAGTAGTAGTAATATTGATCTGAGAAACATACAACTCACTTTGCAAATATCAGATCCAATTCCATACACATATGCTAGCTTACTGATTGTGAACCTTTTCCATCTCCATCATTGATCTGCTCGAAACCCTTCAAGTGATCATAACACTTCTCCTTCATCCTTTTTTCTTAGACAGTCAATAACAATACTTCCAGCATTCACTTCTTTCCATGCATTCAACCTATTGCTTAGGTTTCCTTAATACTACCTCTATTAGGTCAATACATCTTTTTCTCTTAATCTCCTTCATAGATCTTAGGGTTAGGTTAGATTCATTGAATCCATCCTACATTATGTTCTTTGGCTTATCTTTGAAATATCTTGAATCTCTTAAAGATTTACAATAAAATGTTTTATAGTGCATTAAATGCTTTCATACAATCAATAAATAAATTCAACATGTTTTACATAATTCAAGAATTCAACGATGTCGGCTGGAAATTTGAATTCTTCAACAAATACAAAATACTAACGCTCAGTCAATACTGTGTCCAACTTCTTGATCTTCTCTAGAAAGCTCAGCCACCACATAAAATGTTCCCTCGGCTAACATTGTCTTCCTCAACAATTAACTGGTGTTTAGTCAACACTATTTTTACTCAGCATTCACTAGCTCAGTCGACACAAACAACACTCAGCTTAAACTAGCTTTCTTCACTTATGCTCTGTCAAGCCTACTAGTTTAGTCTTCATTCTTACTAAGATAAACAATGCATTGTCTTATCATTATGTCACATAATCAAGTACTCATTGAAGTATCAAGATAACTCAACCTTTCCTTAGGTGTTGTTGTTACCAATCTTGCCTATCCCCTTAGCAAAACTCAAATAGATATAGTACTTTCTTAAATAGCAATAGTCTTACCAATTAAGGTTTGACATCAATGAAAATACAACAATTACTTCAATTGTAGTTTCCAACACAATGTACCTTGACAAATAAAATGAATAGGATCTTTTACTCTTGATAGAAAGACTAGCACTGATGATGTTTACTTTGTATATGGATTAAAACATAATCTTTTAAGTGTTGGACAGTTAGTTGATAAGGGATATCAGGTTTGGTTTATTGAAAAGACTTGTATGATCAAGGATAAGAATGGTAAGATGATTGGAACAAGAGTAAAAACCAAAGGTAATGTATTTTAGTTGAATCCTACTGAGATGACATGTTTGATTGTTAAAGTTGATGACAACTAGTTATGGCACAAAAGGTTTTGTCACATTAAATTTGATAGCATTGTGAAAGAAAGTGCTACATTTGCAGTAAGAGATTTTCCTAGAATTGTGAAACATACTAATATGGTGTGCAAGGAATGTGTTATGGAAAAAAAGAAGAGAAGTTCTTTTCCCACCAAGAAGTTCACCACATTAGCAAAATTGGAGATTGTTCATACAGATTTAAGTGGTCCTATAAGAACAAGAGGATTCTATGGTGAAAGGTATTTTATGATTCTTGTTGATGACTTTACTAGGATGATATGGGTATCATTTCTTAAATAAAAATCTGAAGTATTTGAAAAGTTTAGATTGCTTAAGAATAGAGTTGAGAATGAATCAGGAATGAAGATTAAATGTTTAAGATCTGATAGAGGTGGATAATTTACTTCAAATGAATTTAATACTTTTTTTGAAGTGAATCGCATTAAGAGACAACTTTTAGCCCCTAAAACACCTGAGAAAAATGGTATTGCTGAAAGAAGAAATAGGTCAGTAACTGAGGCAAAAAGAGCTATGTTGTTTGAGAATGATGTAGAAAAGATATTTTGGAGAGAAGTAGTAAACACAATAGTATATATAATAAATAGAGTGCTGATCAGAAAAGACACAAACAAGACTCCTTATGAATTATGGTATGGACATGCACCATCAGTAAAATATTTTAGAATCTTTGGCAGTAAGTGTTACATTAAGAGAGATGATGATATTGGTAATTTTGATCCGAGAAGTGATGAAGGTGCATTCCTTGGCTATTCATTGAAAAAAAAAGCTTATAGATGTTTTAATAAGAGAAATAAGACTATTGTTGAGAGTGCAAATGTTAAAGTGGATAAAAAGTTTAGAATTCAAGAAAGAGTACTTGATTATGATTTAGATGAAGAAGCCTATCCTAAAAATAATCAAGAAAATATTGAGCTATTTTATGAAACTAACAATGATTTGCAGAATGAGACTCATGATGAAGAACAAAGAGAAGAACCAAGATCTGAACCTAGAGTTGAAGCAAGATTTGAAACAGTAACACCTAATAAGAATCTGATAAGGGATCATCCCACTGATCAAATTATTGGGAGAAAAGACAAAGGAGTTATGACAAGAAATAAAGTACATGAAGAATTATGTTTGATTTCTTAGATTGAACCTAAAAATACTAATGAATATTGTAAAGATAATAATTGGATTTGAGAAATGAAGGAAGAATTGGATTAGATGGAGAAGAATAACACTTTGGAATTGGTTTCCAGATCTAAGGACAAAAATATTATTGGAACTAAATGGGTTTTTAGAAACAAGATGAATAAACAAGTTGAAGTTGTAAGAAAAAAAGAAAGACTGGTATGTAAAGGATACTCGCAGCAAGAAGGTATTGATTATGAAGAAACATTTTCACCTATTGATAGAGTTGAAGTAGTAAGAATGATTCTATCCTATGTAGCTTATACAAAATTCAAAGTTTATTAGATAGATGTGAAGTCATCATTTATAAATACTGAATTAGAAGAAGAAGAAGTCTACATTGAGAAGCAAGACAGTTTTCCTTTGACTCAAGAAGGAGATATGGTTTATAAGTTGAATAAAGAACTATATAGACTAAAGGAAGCACCTAGCACCTAGTATGCTATGTTGGATGAATATTTGGAAAAATTGGGATTTGATAAAGGTATTTCAGATAGTAACTTATATCTAAAAGAAATAGAGAATGACCTACTGATTATTATCATTTTTGTTGATGATATAATCTTTGGAGGAGAAGATGATGCAAGTGATAAATTTGTTGATGAAATGAAGAGAGAATTTGAGTTGAGCATGATGGGATAAATAAAAAATTTCTTAGGTTTGCATATTTTTTAGAAGAGTGATGGTATTTTCTTATCTCAAACTAAGTATCTGAAAGACTTATTGCAAAAAATTGGTATGGAAAATTGTAAGCATGTTGGTACACCTATGGTAACTAGTCATAAGTTATCTAGAAAAGATGATACTCCTACAGTTGAAAAAAGGAAGTACATATCCATGATTGGAGGTTTGCAATATCTAACTCACACAAGACTGGATATAGAAAATGTATTTGGAATTGTTGCAAAATTTCAAGCTGATCTTAAGGAATCACTTTGCGTAGCAGTAAAGATTATATTCAAATCTTTGAAAGGTAGAAATGATTATGGGTTGTGGTATGATAAATAAAATGACTTAACCCTATGTGCATATATAAATAATGATTGGGGAGGTAGTGTGGATGATAAAAAGAGTACAAGTGGTGGAGCATTTTTTATTGGAGGAAGATTGGTCTCTTGGCTAAGCAAGAAACATAACTATATCTCATAGAGTACAACAGAAGCAGAATATGTAGCAGTAGCAAATAATTCTAATAAAATAATATGGATGAAAAAAATATTGAAGGATATTGGAATAAAGTTTCATGAGCTTGTTATCATACATTGTGATAACACAAGTACAATAAGTGTGTCTAAGAATCACATGTTACCTTCTAAAATAAAACATATAGAGATAAAGTATCATGTTGTAAGAGAGAAGGTTGTAGAGAAAGAAGTTAGACTTGAGTATATTAGCACAAAGGAGTAGATAGCAGATATTTTTACAAAGCATTTACCTAAAGATACATTTGAGTATTTGAGAGGTATACTTGGGGTTATGCTCGAGCCTACTTTTGAGTAGTGATGCAAAAAGTTGCATCAGTCCAATGGTGCAAACCACTATCTTTCTAGATTGTATGTTGATGCTTCCTCCATGGGGAAGTATTTGTGTTTTTGAGCTGAGTTGGGAAGGACTTGTGGTAAAAGGTATTTTCAAATAGTATCTTTGGACACTTGAGCTGGTTAAAACTTTTGAGCATTAAGAGTTTTCTGACATAATGATGCCTTTGTCATTGATGTCAGTGGGGTAGAAGAATACATGAAAAAACATTTGAATGATTGATGAAGAGGTTTTGAATGATTAATGGAGAGGATTTGAATGATTGATGAAGAAGATTTGAAAAATCAAGACATGAGCAACAAAGTTACACTTTTATATTCATGGAACTTGGATGGTTTTCATCTATGTTGCCATCAATGCCAATGGGGGAGATTGTTAGCATGAATTCCAAATATGTCCTATTGGGGAGTATTCTAGTATTACTAGAGTAGTCACATGTTGCATTCATGACTGTTTTTGTCATTGATGTCAACATACCATTTATACTGAAGATTAGAACATCAACATACAAAGTTTGGATTAGCACACATAGAGAATTGTAGATGAGTTTATGTAGAGATGAAGATATTTTTCTTATGGTTTCATGAGATCATGGTTAAGAGCACATACATTAATTAAAGTATTTGTGTCAGTTATAAGTAATCTAGTGGAAATTGTATTCTGACAGAGTTCTTGAGAAGAGGTTTGTGATAATCAGATTATATCTCCTAACTGGGATAGAATCTGGTAAAGTGAATTTATACAGAGGTTGAAGAAATTGCGGAGGTGAATTGGATAAGTCATCATAGTCTGAGGTTTCACATGTGAAGATTTATTAAGTTTGTGAGCCAATAGTTTTGTATAATTACAAAAATATTATGTAACGTACATAATGTTTTATATTTTGTAATTGGTAAAGCCTAATTGGCCAACTCAATTTTGAAATATTGGGCATGGTATAAAGGAAGGATTTTTTTTCTTGATTGAGATATGTAATGTAAGATGTAAATGTGAAATTATGAAAATAAGTGATCTAAGGGATTTTTATGTAATGTGAAGTGAGAAGATCTAGTGTTGAGATCTAGAGAAGCATTTGGTGTGGTTTAGGCACAGTCAGAGGAGAGAAGAGAAGTTGCCAAGATCAATTTTACTTGGTATTATTCTATTTGGATACTACAGAGATAATTTGGACAATGTTTTCTATGATCTTTCCCTTTAATCTATTTGGACAGTGGGTCCTTCTATCTTCCTCAACTCCTAACAGGGCTAAAATCTCCTCACAGGGATTCAAAGTCTCCTAACAAGAACTAATATGTACTGAATGTATTTCATTGACTCCTAAAAGAGTCCATCCTCTCACAAGGAATTTTCATATTAGTACATATTTTTGTGGTGCCATCCCCATTGGGGTTTACTCTCTGATCAAGAGGTTCCCTAGTTAACAAATCTGGTGTTATTGTGTATGGTTATCTCTTTATGGTTGTTATTTATGTTGATCGCATGTTTCATATATAATAAGGTTAATAAAAGTTGTTTTAATTAGATAACTAATTCAACCCCCCGCCCCTCTTAGTTATCTTGGTGGAATTTACTTTCTGACACCCCTAACTTACCTTAGAGATACTCAAAAGCATCCTTTGATAGTGGTTTGGTAAATATATCAGCTACCTTCTCTTTTGAATTCACATGCTCCAATATCACATGCTTATCTTGAAATTTCTCTCTCAAGTAATGATACTTGATAAAAATGTGCTTTGTCTTTGAATGCATCACCAAATTATTTGATTTATTTATAGAACTAGTATTATCATAGAAAATGGTAACTAGATCAGTAATCTCTTCTTGCATACCTTCAAGTAATTGTTTGATCTGTACAATGTTTGAAAAATTCATAGCTGCAACAACATACTCAACTTTGGCAATAGTCTGTGAAATGCAACTCTGTTTCTTTCTTAACCATGTCACTAATCTTTCTCCTAAAAAGAAAGCTCCACCACTTGTGCTTTTTATATCATCAATGTTTCCTATCCAATCAACATCAGTATACACCTTGAGATCAAAATATCCTCCTTTTGTGTATAGAAAAATGAAATCTTCAGTCCCTTTCAAATATCTAAATTTTTTTTGACTCCAGACATGTGTGTTTCCTTTGGATTGACATAAAATCTGGCAACAATAGCAATAGCATGAGCAATATCAGGCCTACTATGTACAACATACTTTATTTTATCAATCATTGCTCAATGAAGTGTTTCATTTACTTCTTTTGTCTCATCTTCCTTTGACAATTTACAACTAGTAGCCATCGGTGTACCAACAGGTTTTGAATCTTTGATATTGAATGTGTTTATGATATCCTTGATATATTTTGATTATGTGATGTAGATCCCATATTTAACTTGTTGAATTTTTAGTCCAATAAATAATTTTATCTCTCCTATCTTGGACATCTCATATTCCTTTCTCATGTCTTCAACAAATGATTTAGACATTGATTCATCTCCTCCAAATACAATGTCATCAACAAAAATTTCAGCAATCAAAATCTTATTAGTACAATCACATTTCAAATACAATTTCTATTATCACTTGTCCTTTGGAATCCAATCTTGATTAAATATGAGTGTAGTCTTTCATACCATTCTTGGGGTGCTTGTTCCAAGCCATATAGTACATTGTGTAGTTTTCATACCATTTTTTTGTTAGAATTATCAACAAATCCTTCAAGTTGTTTAATGTAAACTTCTTCTCTAAGAATTCCATTTAAAAATGTAGACTACACATCCATTTGATAAACTTTGAATTTTTTATAGGCAGCATATGCAAGTAGAATTCTTACACCTTCTAATCTAGCAAAAGGGGTGAATACCTCATCATAGTCAATACCTTCTTCTTGTGCATACCCTTTGCAAACCAATATTTCTTCATTTATGATCACATCTCCATTCTCACTGAGTTTATTCCTAAAAATCCACTCTGTTCGAATTACATTCTTTTCCTTAGGTCTCGTTACCAGTGACCAAGTGTTGTTCTTTTCAATCTGATCAATCTCTTCTTTCATTACATTAATAAAATCTTCATTTTCATGTGCATCCTAAACTAATCTTGGCTCAAACTCAAAGATAAAACATGTATTATCTTTCAACTTACTTCTTTTCACGACTCTTGTATTCTTGTCTCCAATGATTTTTCTCGGTGAGTGGTGTCTTCTCACATATTTTTCTGAAATAGGATTGGTAGACTGTTCTTTAGTATTTTCATCTCTTAGTGGAGGCTCAAATTTCTCCTTAATTTCTTCTCCTTGCAACTCGATATCCGTACCCAAAATTCCATCATGTACATATACAAATCTTTGGTAATCTTTTGGTTCCTTTTTTCTATCTTCTTCATTTATTATGCAAATTCATAAACCCTCACATTTTCACTCTCCACAATTTTTTTAGTAGCCTTAATCAAACATTTATAAGATTTTTTCTTTGAGGAATACCCTAGGAATATGCCTTCATCTCCTTTAGAATCAAACATTCCATTCCTAGCATCTTTCAATATGTAACACCTACTTACAAAAAATTGAAAGTAGCTAACATTTGGTGTATGCCCATACTAGATTTCATAAGGGGTTTTGTTGGTACCTTTCTTTAATTGTACTCAATGGAGTGTGTATCCAATAGTACTAATGAATTCTCTCCAGAATATTTATGCAATCTCTTTGTCAATCAACAATGTTCTAGCACAGTCAACTATAGATCGGTTCTTTGTTTCAGCTATGCTATTTTTTTGTGGAGTCCTTGGTGCAGATACTTTTCTTTTGATTCCATTCTCATTATAGAAGATATTAAATTCATTAGAGATAAATTCACCACCTCTACCTAATCTTAAACATTTTGGTTGTTTACCCATTTCCTTCTCAACTCTTTCCTTATACCATTTAAACATTTGGAATACATCATACTTTTCTTTTAAAAACATTACTAACACCATTCTTGAATAGTCATCAACAAACAAAATGAAATACCAATCTCAATAATAACTTTTCATTGTCATAGGACCATAAAGATCAATATGAACTAATTCTAAAATACCATTAGATGAGTAAAATTTTCTTGAGAAACTTTATTTTGTCATCTTACCAATCTCACATTCCTTACACATCACTTTATTAGGTTTGCTTAATTTTGGTAGACCTCTAACTCTATTATTTTTCCTCACCTTAATCATGTTGTCAAAATTTACATGATAGAGTCTTTTATGCCATAGTCATACATCCTCAACTTTAACAAACAAGAAAAAAAATTCTGCAGTCTCAAGGTAGAATAGATTACCTTTAGATTGTTCATCGATTTGAATCAAATCTCTATCAAAACCATAGATGTTCACTTTTCTATTTTGAAATTCTAGTTAGAAACTAGTATTTTTTAGTTGTGCGACACTCAAAAAATTAGAGTTTAGTCCTTGAATCCAATAAGCATCATCACATCTAATCTTTTCACTCAGTATAATAAATCCTCTTTCTTTTATAGAACATGGATCATCATTCCCAAATCTAACAAATCCTCCATCATACTCTTCTAGGTTCTCAAACTTATCAATGTCACCAATCATATGATGTGAAAAACCACTATCAATTATCCATGGGTCAATTTTTCTAACATGAGAAATAAGGTTTTTTTCATCTTCATACCTCTTTTCTTCTAAATCATCCTTCATAGAAACATAGAGATCTTCCACATTTTCTTCTTTGTCATCAGAGTCATCATCGGTCACTCCTTCCTCGGCTAGGTAGCATGATTTATTTACTTTATCCTTGAAATATTTGAACCTTCAGTATTGTTTCTCCTTCTTATCATTCCTGTCATTTTCAGGAAATCTATATGCAATGTGGCCAATCTTGTTGCAATTAAAACATTTCAAAGGCAATTTACCTTTATACTTTCCTTTTCCTCTCGCTAGCCTCTTTTCCAATAGTAATTCCAACTCTTCTTTTTCTTTCTCTTTGGTAAGGATACTATAATAATCACTTCTACATAAGCTACTATGATTCTCTCTTTCACTTCTTGAAGTTCCAATACTTAAAGATGATTTAAAAATTGTTTCAATACTCGCTAGACTATTATCATAATTACTAATTTCAAATGCAGTCAGCTTACCGATCAAGGCATCATGAGTAAAAATGTTATTCAGTATGGATCTTAGTTCCTATATAGAAGATACTCAAATATCATACTTGGATGAAAGATTTCTCAAAATTTTGCTTACCACTTCTTCACCAGTTAATGTTCCACTAGCACCTCTGATGGCACTAAACAACTTCCTTGATTCTGAAACTATATTGATGAATGTTCTCTTCATCTTTCATTCTTATTTCATCAAATTTTCCTCTGATATTGTCAAACTTTTCTTTTTGTACATGCATATCACCTCCATAAACATGTGCAATCTTATCCCACATCTCTTTGAAGTAATACAATCCTTAATGTCATTAAATTCAACATCGATCAGGGAGGAAGAAATTTTAATCATTATTGAATTGTGTTCCTTCGTTTCTCTCATCTGATCAATTGTCATAGGTCCAAGAGGTTGTGGAGTGTAGTCATTATCCAAAATATTGAGTGCATAATCTCCAATTCCAAATAGGTACAACCTCATCCTTCTTTTCCATGTAGGGAAACTTTCCTTATTCAACTTAGGTACTTCTCTCTTATACATCTTTAGATATTTTACTAAAATCTTACAAAATTATCCCTTTAGACACTTAGCTCTAATACCAATTGTTGGATTAAAGATAGGGGGGTGAATAGGTAATCCTTGATTCTTTGTACCTTAAAAACTTTCTTT
This sequence comes from Chamaecyparis obtusa, assembly GCA_027943335.1. NCBI lineage: Eukaryota > Viridiplantae > Streptophyta > Pinopsida > Cupressales > Cupressaceae > Chamaecyparis > Chamaecyparis obtusa. The sequence continues at coordinate 40,597 of BSBK01007142.1, read as the reverse complement.
GATTCAACTCAATGTCAACTTGGTTAGACACACTTCAATACTAACCATTAACAATAAATTAACTTTTTCAATCAATAATAACATTCACAATAATCATTCAACACATAGAATACCAATATTTAACGTGGAAACCTGATTTGGGAAAAACCACTATGTGAATTGTCACCCACTAAATAATTTACTCTTATAAAGTGAACTCAGTTAAAAGCCAATCTAGTTAAAGATTACAATATACATTGTTAAATGTGACCTGGTTAAGGGATTTTTGTCAGATCTGTTAGGATCTTGATACAGAGGCAAATGGTATGCTCTCAAGATTCCTTCTAGAATCTTTCAAATTCTTTTTAGGCCTTCTAAAAGTGCCTTTAACCAAGATCAATACTAGATCCAATCTAATCCCAAGACCGATGCATGGTCACTCCAATAGCTCTTTTCCACCATTTGATCCAACACCATTCAAGTGCTCAATTTTGGTTCCCAACTTCCAACTCTATTTCCACACCATCCAAGGTTACTAAAAATCTCATAATGTCTTATTACCAATTTATGATACCTTTCTTTCAAAGGTCTTAATTCCTAACTCAAACTAGGCCATCCTAGGCTCCTAGGCTACTAGCCCTAACCAGCGGTAAAACTTACAAGTTATAATTAGTCTTCCAAAACACATCCTAAACCATTGAGGGATTCAAATACCCTTTTCAGATTTGTGAAACATATGTGAATCTTGAATGGGGTTGTTTTGGACCAACAATGCTAATTTTTTGTTGTCCCTCCTAGTTAACTGGGCCTAAAAGGGCTCATTTACAAATCAAATCCTATCCCTGCTCACTTCCAAAGCTCAAGACTATGAAAAATTCTTAGGTAAGGATCCAAAACAAAGGAATTTAAACTTTTTTTTGGCTTTCAAATTGTTTAATCATTCCATGCAACAACCCTTTATTTAAAAGGGTTATTGAGCTAGGGTTTTCTAATTTATAGCCTTCTAGTCGATTCTAGAACTTCTCAATAATGGATTCAACTTGTATTCCATCTATCTTGATGGGATCAAACATAAAATACCACCCTTCTTTAGATATAACATGTTATGTTGCTCCCCTTGTTTAAACACCAACAAGTTTACCTTCTTATTGTCCCCTTTGATATACCTATACACAGAGGTATATAAATTTTGATTTCAAACTAAACTTCTCAATCACTCTAGTGAGGCTAGGATAAATTAGGTCTAACAAAACATACTCCAAGATAATAAAAATCCAACGGCTGGTTCTTCACTGAGGGTCTTTTTTATGAGACAAAATACTTTTCTTTTCAATGCATTTTCCATTAACATGCTCATTGTCTAAGCTCAATCTTCTTTGCTACCTATCTTTAACTATATGCAATGAATACCAAACATATCTTACATATTTCATGCATTCCAATAATGAGGTTTTTTGGTCATGCAAGATCCAATGACACCCATATTCTTGTTTTAAGCCTAAGGGACTATGATTGTTCATTCACTGTCATAGTCCAAACAAAAAATAAACCAATCAAATCTTCTTTAGGATTGTGCTCTCACTTTGTTCATGCAAAAAGGAAAAAAAAAACAAATCCACTCCATAACTAGAGTCCACAAGGTAAGAAAATGAAACAAGTGAAAACTATATTAAATCAAACTTGTTGTTTACAAGCATTCTCTGCTACAATCCATATAGAGATAACAATGTTCATGAAATCTAAAGAAAAACAACTTCATTACTAATTTTATCTCTCATCCTTGATATCTCTTACATATATTCACCCTCATCCATCCCTAATTAATCTCTTCTCTCTCGTAAAATGAAAATGGGAAAAGCATAACCTACTCCCTGTCCCATGAAAATAGCAAAAAGGGAACAACTCGACAACTATGTACTACACACCTCCCATTTCATGAAGCATGGTCTTTCCATGACCTTTTAAACTTACTCACTCATACTCACTCTATCAAAACTTCACATTAACCCCTATTGGCTATATTTTCCAATCTTGGTACTTTGGAACATTAAACCCAACATAGCTTTAGAAGCTTCATAAAATGGCTTCACAAGGCCCCTTACAACATTATAAAACTTATTTTTTCTTCATCTTCAAGTGATCTTCATGAGGGTATCATGTTCAACTAGGTGACCCCTTTGGTAACATTCCCAAGTTCTTCCAATCTCTTGAGGTTCCCTGCACCATACTCCCAACTTTTAAAACATTCCTAAGTCCTCTGGGAAGAGCAACCTGCAAAATAAACATGTGAAGAATAAATAAAAAATATTAAAGAGATCTTCATCTTGACTTTGGGCTTGAACATAGGTGTATCATGCCAAATTGGCCTTTCTTGGACTTCCCACATGGGAAAAAAGTGGGGTAACTTCAACTCAGTAGCCCCCATGTCAACTGATTCAATCAAATTGGCTTGAAACATCCATGGCCCCCAACTTGGAATAGTGACCCAAGTTTGAGCCTTTTCTTGACCATTCATTACAAATTCAATATAAATCATATGCATGCCATGTTGTGGAAAAGTGAACTTAATATGCCATTGTCACTTAGACCTCTGGTCCAACCTTACATCTGCAAGTGGCATTTGTTGAATCCCAAGTGTCTCTAAATGACATACCTCCAAGGTTACCCATGAAACCTTCATGTTGTCCAATGCTAAGGTGTCTTCATAGCCCACTAAACTGACTGGAGTGTCTTCCTTGGAGACCATATCAGATATTCCAAACTGATTACTCTTTTCTATATGCCAACCTTCTTCTTGACTATTCCAACCATCTTGCAGCTATATTTCACCATCTATAACCTCTATCATAACTGATTCATCATGTAGAACCCCTACTGCATTAGGTTCCTCAAGTCTTTCACCATCCATTTTGTCTACAACTTGTTCCTAAATAATGGCTTTGTCTCTTTTTTGTTGTGCTATGAGTTCCTTTAATTGGTACTTAGTTGTTTGTATCCGGAATTTGTTTCCTTCTATCATTCCTTTTAGAATTCTGATTTCTTCCAAGGCTTCTCTTCTTGTTTCCTCTTTTTTTCTAGCTTCTTCTTTCTTCTTGTCCTCAACTTCTTCTCTTTTATCAAGGATCTAACCCCTTGCTCTGATACCAATTTGATGCGGAGGCAAATGGTATGCTCTCAAGATTCCTTCTAGAATCTTTCAAATGATTTCCAGGCCTTCCAAAAGTTCCTTCAACTAGGATCAATACTAGATCCAATCTAATCCCAAGACCAATGCATGGTCACCCCAATAACTCTTTTCCACCATTTGACCCAACACCATTCAAGTGCTCAATTTTGGTTCCCAACTTCTAAATCTATTTCCATACCATTTAAGGTTCCTAAAAAGATCATAATGTCTTAATACCAAGTTCTGATACCTTTCTTTCAATGGTCTTAATGCCTAACTCAAACTAGGCCATTCTAGCCTCCTAGGCTACTAGCCCTGACCAACGGTAAAACCTAGAAGTTCTAATTAATATTCCGAAGTACTTCCCAAACCTTTTAGGGATTGAAATACCCTTTTAAAATTTTTTCAACATATGTGAATCTTGCATGAGGTTTTTTTGGACCAACCATGTTAATTTTTTATTGTCCCTCCTAGTTAACTAGGCCTAAAAGGGCTCATTTACAAAGGAGCTCCTATCCCTGCTCACTTCTAAAGCTGAATACTATGAAATAGTCTTAGGTAAGGATCAAAAACAAATTAATTTCAACTTTTTTTGGGCTTTCCAATTGTTTAAGCATTCCATGCAACAACCCTCTCTTTAAAGGGTCATTGAGCTAGGGCTTTCTAATTTATAGCCTTCTGGTCGATTCTAGAACTTTCCACTGATAAATTCACCTGTTATTCCATCTATCTCGATGGCATGAAACATAAAATACCACCCCTATGTGGCTAGAACATGTGCTTCTACTCCCCTTGTTCAAACACCAACAAGTTTACCTTCTTATTGTCCCCTTTGATATACCTATACACAAAGGTATATAAATTTTGGTTCTGACCTAAACTCCTCAATCATGCTGGTGAGGATGGGAGAAATAAGGTCTATCAAAACATAATTCAATGGTTGGTTGGAAAGTTAATGCCCCCACACTAAGGGTCTTTTTTTTGAGATAAAATACTTTTCTTTTCAATGCATTTTCCATTAACATGCTCACTATGCGAGTTCAATATTCTTTGCTACCTATCTTTACATGAATTAAATGAATACCAAACATATATAACACATTTTATGCACTCCAATCATGAGGTGTTGTGGGCATGCAAGATCCAACAACACCCATATTCTTGTTTTAAGCCTAAGGGACTGTGATTGTTCATTCACTATCATAGTCCAGAAAACAAATGAACAAAGCAAAGCTTCTTTAGGATTGTGCTCTCACTTTGTTCATGCAACAAGGAAAAAAAAAAAATCCACTCCGTAACTGAAGTCCACCAGGTAAGAAAATGAAACAAGTGAAAACTATATTAAATCAAACTTGTCGTTTACAAGCATTCTCTGCTACAGTCCGTACATAGATAAAAATGTTCATGAAAGCTAAATAAAAACAACTTCATTACTAATTTTCTCTCTCATCCTCAAGACCTCTTACATATATTCACCCTCATCCATCCCTAACTAATCTCTTCCCTCCCTTAAAATAAAAATGGGAAAAACATAACGTACTCCCTTTCCCATGAAAATAGAAAAATGGGAACAACTCGACAACTATATATTACACACCTCCCATTTCATGAAGCATGGTCTTTCCATGACCTTTTAAACTTACCCACTCATACTCACTCTATTAAAACTTCACATTAACCTTTATTGGCTATATTTTCCAATCTTGGTGCTTTGGAACATTAAACCCAACATAGCTTTAGAAACTTCACAAAATGGCTTCACAAGTGCCCTTACAACATTACAAAACTTATTTGGTCTTCATCTTCCTACGATCTTCATGAGGGTCTCAGGGTCAACTAGGTGACCCCTTTGGTAACATGCCCAAGCTCTTCCAAGCTTTTGAGGTGCCCTGCGCCAATTCTTCACCCTATTAGGAGTGTCTTCGTTTAAGGTCTTCAAACACTCTTTTAGAATGTTATATTTTGAAAGGATTTATAATAATACTATTAATTCCACCGATTTAAGAGATTTTTCTATACAAATGTTAGTAAGAAATAATGAATAAATTGACTTGTAAATCTATAACTATCTTTGCATAATCAAATCCCTTGTACACTCTTTGTCTTCACTTCAATCCTTCACTTTCCACTAGCTTCAACACTTCATCAAACTCATCTTTTTGAATCTGAATTCAACCTTTTCCTTCTTCAATGCATCATTCAGTGACTTATCAACCCTTCAATTTGTCAGCTATTTGTCCATACAAATTCATCCTTTACATAGACATTGATTTGCCTCTTAATCTCCTTTATTACATTTTCTTTGGTTAATCTTAGTTGTCCAATTCACTTCATACACTAATTCAATAAATAAGTATCTTGGTAAAATGTTTAATCATCACCTCAAAACTTGAACTTTCTTGGAACGTGTTCCTTCTCATTTTGTGGCTTAGATATACCATAGATCATCACCTTGAATTTTCCTGATTGTAATAATGTAAGTTGATAAGGTAGTAAACATTGGTAATTAGAATTTTTCACAAAGAGACATCACTCTTCATGAGACACTTAGTCTCATGAAGAGTTATGTCCCTTCATGAGACCTTCTTGATATATAAATATATGATATCTAGTTGATTTCAGAAAAGGTAATTCATAGAAATACAATAGTATTTTACACATAAAAGAGACCCTAAAAAATGCATGTCCCTTCAGGATTTAGCAACTTATGTGCATTAATTTTGAGGATTTAGCATGCTACAAAACAAAAGGTTAGAACAAAAATGCATAATATATAATGAGGGAGGCCGTATATATGACCTCCTCCTTAAGATGGAAAAAATGCATACTATTTTGACATGTTAAGGAAAGAAAAGAACAAGGATAAAGCCTTATTAAACATCAAGACAATATCCACAGATAACACCTAGTCCAAGCCAAGAAGGTCAAAACTCCTATGAGGCCATGGAAGGGATGAATGTAAAGAGATATCATGCAAGAAGAGAAAAATTAACCCTTGTGAGGGATAGCACACTGTTCAGCTTCCAAGGCAAGAGATTTATCAACCATGGAAACCTAATGTCAAACAAAGAAATAGGTTATGATCAAGGACAAAGATCTTGTTAATATGATTTAGAACAAAAGAGAGGGGGGTGTGAATCAGTTGTTCTCAGGTCCTGATGTATAAAACAAACTTAAAAACTTTTCTTTAAATCAAATCCAATAGCCAAAACAAACTCAGTCATTACTGATTCAATAATAGAAACATACAACAATGTAGTCCACTACCCAGTTGTAACTTAACTTGTAAAACATCGTAATGTTCAAACCAAAACATTCACACAAGTATTAATAATATGATTTATAGTGGAAACCCAATTTTGGAAAAACCACTTTGTAACATGCTACTATTATTTTCACTCTTCTGAAGTGAGCTTGGTAAAAAGCCAACCCTATCAAAGGTTACAATATACACTGTCAATTGTGACCTGGTTAAAGGATTTCAATTACCCTGTTAAAAGTGAGCCTTGTCATAGGACTTACATACACTCCATTAGAATGAAACCTTGTTCAAAGGATTTAACATATGACTGTTAGGTCAACCTTTATTAAAAGGATTTTGACTGTTACAATGGTTAGAAAGTAGCAACAATATTTATATGAAAAATATACAACTCACTTTGCAAATATCAGATCTGATTCCATACACTAATGCCAGTTTACTGACTTTGAAACTTTTCCATCTCCATCTCTGATCTACTCAGAACTTTTCTTAAAAAAACCACCACAATTCTCCTTCATCCTTTTCTACTTATTCAGTCAATAAAACCTTATTGATCTTCCAGCATTCTTTGTTCACCCGTGCACTTGCATATCCAAATGCTTAGGTTCCCTTTATACTTTCCTCAATTAGGTTAACTCATCTTATGCCACTCAATCTCATTTGTAGATCTTAGGGTTAGGTCAGATTCATTGAATCTACCACTTCATGTTCTTTGGCTCCTTTTCTAGAATCATGTCAAATCTCTTAAAGATTTATAATAAAACATTTTACAGTGCATTTAATGATTTTAAACAATCAATAAATAAAGTCAACATGTTTTACATAATCCAAGAATTCAACAATGTTGGCTCCAAAATTAAATTCTCTTCAAATATAAAATTGTTGATGCTCAGTCAATACTATGATCAACTACTCGGTCTTCATGTAGAAAACTCAGTTATTACTAAAAATGTTTCCTTGGCTTACACTATCTTCCTCGGCAATTAACTGTTGTTCAGTCGACACTATAATTTTGCTTGGCATACATTGACTTGGTCGACACTAACATTACTCAGCTTAAACATGATTTTTTAATTCTTTGCTCGGTCAAGCCTACCAGTTCAGTCTTTAGTCTTACTAGTGTAAACAATACATTGTCTCATCATTGTGCAACATAATTAAGTACACTTTGTAGTATCAAGATAACTCAACCTTTCCTTAGGTGCTATTGTTAGCAACCTTACCTAGCCCTTTAGCAACACTCAAATAGATATAGTACTTTCCTAAGTAGCAATAGTCTTACCAGTTAAGGTTTAAAATCAATGACAATATAAAAATTGTTTCAATTGAAGTTTCCAACAATCTCCCTCTTTGGAATTGATGGGAACACCATATGATATCACCTGAACAACACATGGATTATCAACCAATCCAAAAACTTATCTGTTCATCAGAGAATTATTTATAACATCCTTAGCTTCATTCTGATTCAGAATCCTATAAGCTTCACTTCTGTGACCGTCAAAAGTATTCAGATCTCCCTCTATCCTGATCCTTCATTTCAGTTCATCATCCTTAGCTTCAGTTTCATGTGTTATCATATCAGTTTATCTCCCTCTTTGACAAAAATGCCAAAGAAGCAACTAAAACATACATCCATTAGATGTAAATAATATCTATGTAGCTCAGTGTTTCTCCCTCTATCATCTTTCTTATGATTGATTTCTTGTCTTTTCTTCTTTTCACAACTCTAGGCCAGCCCTAAAGTGTGACAATCTTCTGCATCAATTTGTCAAAATTTTTGTTGTAGCACATTTGATGCAGTGCTCCTAGCTTGTCTAGGCAGCCTTAGTCAGGGGAAGGACCCCTAATTGACTTCTCAAATACTCATGAGCTTCTTTGGGTAAAGCTTTAGTGAATATGTCTATTAATTGTTCTTTTGTATTCACATATTCTATTCAGACTTCTTTATTTTGTACTAATTCTCTCAAGTAGTGATACTTGACTGTAATGTGCTTGGTCTTAGTGTGCATCACTAGATTCTTAGAAATATTGATAGAACTTGTGTTGTCACACAAAATAACAAAAGGTTCAATGATTTCTTCTTTCATGCCTATTAACAATTGTTTTATCCATACCAAATTTGAATAGTTTACTACAACAGCTGTAATACCCCAAAAATGGGCTATAGGTTCATTAACCTCCTACATCGACACATTGAATGAAATCGCCATCAAAGTCCTAACATAAGGCACATCTGAACATCGTCAAATCCTAATTGATTATCCTAAATTCTGCATCAGGGAATATTCCTAGTAATATTCCTAATCATCATAATTATTTTTAATTTAATGATTATTTGGTGATAAATCCAATTTATCCTAAAGTTTGATTAATTGAATATTCTCAATATTTAATTAATTAGATTTAATTCTGCCACTTAATTGTTTAATTGAAGTTAATTCTATTCATTCCTAAATGGTATTATTTAATTTTGACAATAAATCCAAAATCCTATGAATAATTGATTAAATTATTATTTAATTAATTAAAGAAAGTTGTCAATTTTTAATAATATTGTTTTTGAATAAAAGTTTGAAAAATAATTGATTAACCCATAAATCAATTGTTTTATTTTTCAAAATCAGTTAAGTTGGAAATAAATCACTTTATTATTAAATTAATTCATAAATAAAACATGCACAATCAGAAAAGCAGACAACTATCAATTATCAATTAAAGCTAAACTCTATTTTGAGTTGAAACTCTACTTTTGCATGTTTTTGTGAGTTAAATATCATTTTTTTAAAAATAACTCAAAAATCAACTTGAGTTATTTGAGTGATTTATGGCTTTTTTTCATTCACCTCCAAAGCCCTAGATTTCTATAAATTAAGGCTTCAACTCTTCATTCATGATCCCATCTACGAATTGCACACTCACATTGTCAAATTGGAGACTGAAGAATCGATCTTGAGAATTCGAGTTGTTGTGAGATTTTCATTTGTGATTGCATAGTTTTCATATCATTTCTTAGCTTAGTTTGCATATTAGTTTTCCATATCATGTTAGCATAGATTCATATCAAGTCCTTATCATTATTGCATAGAAAAACCAAAAAAAAAAAGATTAATTTGCATTCATTCCATATCTAGATTCTCCATTCAAATCCTTCATTTAGGTGTTGTCAAGTTCACTAATCTTGGTATAATCTGAGAATACATACTCGCATCTACTAGAAGACAGTAAATCATCTAGTTAGTTTAGTTTTTCATTTATTGCATGATTTTGATTTCAACTAACCTCTAATGTTTTACTGAAGTGTTGTGTCTATAGATCAGGTACAAAATTCACACACACATTTTTGGCACCCATCGTGGGGCCTTGAAACAAGTTTCCCTTCAAATTTTATCAATTTCTATCATTTTCTTATCTTTTTTGTTCCCAGCCATGATTTTTATTCTTTGTCTGTACAATTTTCATATGAGTTTTGTCAAAAAATCATGCCAGGAAAAACCCACTGTCATACGATAGTTGATTGGATCGAGGATCGCACAAGCAGAAACCCACTATCGTCTAGAAGCTCAATTGTCATTTGATCTAGTACCCAGTGTCGTAGGAGTTTCTAGACTATCGTCTGGAAAGTAACCCACTATCGTACAAGTTTTAGTGTCAGGGTTCAATTATTGTTTCACTTTTTTAGGTAGTTTTTCAAATTTGGTTTACAAATTTTAGCTAATAGCTAACCCTAACGATTGAAATTCTCTATTTTTTATTGATTTTCATTGGTTTTGATTGGAAAAAGTGCAAGAATTGCTAAAAATAGGTAAGAATATACTAAGCGCATTGTGAGGAATTCAAGTAACCTTCTCAGCTAATAATATTTTGATTTGGATTAAAATGAACATCTTGCGTGTCTAGCTTCAGTGCCTTTCTTTTCCATATCACACATTTCATTTGGGTTCTAAAAATGAACATAGATTTGCTTTCAAGAATCTTTTTTACACATATTAAATAGGCCCTATGAACACTATTTGTGGCTCTTGAGAGAGTGAGTTTCCAGTAAAACTCTTCTCAATAAAGGAACCCTTGTAGGTAGGGAGGATACTGAAGGAGCCTCACATTCCACTAGATCTATGTGTCTTCAACTTTTGATCGATGCATTCTCTCTCCGAAGAGGTTGATAGATCATAAGGGGTTGATGTCATAGATCTTTGTGAGATAATATTGGTCTTAGCATGTTGAATTAATCTATCTGCTTTATTTGGGTTAAAAGTGAAAAGGCTAGGGGATTATGCTCTACTTCCTTTTTGGATAGTACCAAAAACCCAAATCCTTGAATCTGGAACTAGTTTCCATGTGGTATATTTTGTGAGTCACCTTTAGAGAGGGTTAACCATAGTGGACATTTCCTTAATTGGGTCAACCACGTTGACGGAACCTCAAGTGGTAATAGCCATTTTCATCGTGGTAGTGACAACCACTATATAAATGTCCTATTGGAAGAAATATCCATAGGTGTGGTCTCTTGTTGGGCTATCAGATCTCCCTAGTAGATCCTAAAGATTAAGCTCTCAGACTATGTCAAAACCCTAGTGCGCCTAGATTGGAGTTCACCCTCTTGGATCATAAAAGTTGCAGAGTCAAACCATTACTAAAAACCCTAGTGATGCCAAATTTTCATTTTCTGAGGAATATGTGTGTTAATGTAAAAAATTTTGGAACATACACAATTAGCACTTCTAAGGATTAGCACAAATAAGTCACTTGATTTTTCATGCGCAAGGTTGCTTTTTCCCTTGTTCATTGTCTTCAGACATGCTTGAAATCACTTGCTTTCTATTTTGTGTGCTTGTTTATCTATCTGGTTACTGAAAATAAACAAATCTGTTACAATCCTCAAATTTGGACATTGAAATTTGCAAACAATCTGAAATTGAAAATCCAAAATTTGCAAAAATTGAAGTAAAACACCTTTCTGGAGTCAACAGTCATTTTGTAAAGTCATAAAGTCATACAACTTTTGGCTATTGTCATTTCAGAACCCCCAGATTGTCGTATGGTATTAGGTATATTGTCGTACAAGTTTTTCTACCAATCATTTCAAAATTCAATTTCCCTATTGTCAACTATCGTACAAGCTTGTCAATTTTCATTTCATGCTATACCCATTGTCATACAAGCCTGCAAAGAGTCATTCGAGAAATTTCAAAAGTTGCCAAAAAGTTGTCAAATTTGTCAAAAATCTAATTTTTACAGCCTATTTCTATAATCTATCAAAAAAATCACTGTGTCAGGAATAGAGCAGCAATTACTGAGAATGCAATCATTTTCCTAAAGTGGCCTTTTGAATCTGATTTAGCCTTCTGTTTAATCAATTTGAGTCTTTATCATCTTATGTCAAAACCTTGTCATAACTATCAATCTTCAATCAATCATCAAAATGACTAAGTGTTGTGAACTCATGTCTGCTATCTTTTGGGAATCTACCCATACATCCAGGGCACAGTATCCCTTATCTAAGTCAAATCCAAGCTTCAATCAATGAAAGCTTGACAAGGTTGCATCATCTAGTCATCTTGATTCAACTCATTCTTCAGTTGTCTTCATCTTATTATTTTGTTTCACCCAAGGTTAATGGTGGAAACTAGAGCTTCCTCTCACAAGAAATCTAGGGAGATATCTCATACTTTACCTTTGACTCACATAGGTCCAACTTTTGAGCAACTCTTCAATTTTGGTCTTTACGAAGATGATGGTGCTGACAACCTTCGATTAAAAACTGGTTACATTCCTTCTTCATAAACTCACAGAGGTACCCAACAAACCTCACATCAATCTATCCTAGGTAGAACTCCTACCATGTCTCAAGTAGGGACAAACTTGGGCTCTCAAAGAGCTCAATCTTAACATGGTGCAGATCAAGAACCCACACCTGAAGAAATTGCTCAATATCAAAATGATGATAACTTCAAACGAATGATGAAACATTTCTTGAAAGAAGGCAAAGAGGCATACTTTTTACAATTATCTCATCAAGGAGCTAAACTAACTCTCAAATTTAATGTTGAAGATATGATTACACATGAGGAAGAAACTCCACTTACAACTATGATGAAATAGATGCATGCCATGAAAGTCAAGCTTAATAACCTTGAGAAAGAAAAGGAACCCAAGGAGTTCTCCATGGAGGCCCTATGTCCTTCTCCATTTGACAAAGACTTGTACATGCCACCATTCCCAAAAAGAGTGGAGATGCCTAAGTATGATAAGTATGATGGACACTCAGATCCCCAAGATCATGTTAGAGAATTCTGTACATAATCTATGGAGTTCATGCACGAACCAACCTATCTGATGTGTCTCTTCCCTCAATCTCTAGGGGGAATAGCCACCCACTGGTTCTCTAGATTTCCTTCTACTATCAAAACTTTTGAGGAGCTGATCAAATTGTTCTATCAAAAATATTCCTACAATATTCAACATCTAGTCACCATGATTGATATCTGTAATCTCAAGCAATATCCAGGTGAACCATTCTTGACATTTCTCAAAAGATGGAGGAAGAAATTCTCTCTATATGCTAGGCCTATTTCAGAAACTGAGAAACTAAAAATATTCATCAATAATTTTGTCCCAGTGATCAATAATCCTTTACAAATGCAAGATCATATATCTTTTGATAAAATGGTTGACAATGCAATCAAAATTGAAAAAGTACTTGTGAAAAAAGGAGAAATCACACTTCAAAAAGACAAGTACAAATCAGGATCCAGTTCTAAAGACAAGAATAAAAATTGGAACAAGAATAAAGGCATTATCATAGATGGTGTTGTTGATACTATCCATGCCTCATCAAAGGCACCAGCTTTCAATCTAACTATTGGTACCCAACCCATAAAAGATTCAGAACAAAAGGTTCCTAAATCATCTCAAAAAAAGCCAGAGTATAAAAAGTGGTCCACTGATAATAAATGAATGTTCACTCCTCTTGGAAAATCTTTAGAATCAGCTATGAGAACTCTACTAGCCAATAACATCATCTCTTTTCCTGAGATCTGACCACCTGATTCTGAGCCTAAACCGAAATGGTGGAGAGAGAATGAATTTTGTGATTTCCATCGGGGTAAAGGTCACAAAACTAATAACTTCTTATGCTTGAAACATACTATTCAAGATCTAATTGATAAGGAAGACATCACCATTGACAATCATAAGAGCAATAATAATCATACAACATTCATAGAACCATTTCTGAAACATGGTCAAGAAGTTTCATCTTCTCAGCCTAATATGGGGGAAAAGGTCAATTATGCTTACCTTGGAAATAATGTTGTTATCAATATGGTTGAACCTTGTCTCTCTAAGCATTGCAATGTCATCACAATTATGCAAAGATATGGAGATCATAATATAGCTAAAATAGTTACTCAATCACAATCTCAGACACATCTAAATGGACAAATCCCAGATTCATCAAATGTCCCTAAGATGCCCTTCAATCTTTCTTCTGCTTCCAAACAGAAGGTTGTTTCTAAATATTCCAATCCTAAAGATACAAGGCCAACATCTTATAGCATTGTTCAACAACTCCAACACACCAAGTCAAAAATCTCCATGTTTGAGATGCTTCAAATATCTCCAACTCATAGAGCCATTATAGATAAATCTTTGCTTGGATCCAATGTTCCCGATGACCTTGATTTAGATAGATTCTAGACTATGGTTGGACATCTTATGTCTCCATAGTATATATCCTTTTCAGAGGAAGATGAGAACTCCTTGAGTCACCCACATAAGCAGCCCTTGCATATAGAAGTCTTGATCTAGAACCATAGAGTCAAACATGTGTTGATAGATGGAGGCGCTGGCCTAAACATTTGTTCTTACAACTTGATCACAAAATTGGGATTTTCAGAGTTGTCTATTGATCTTAGAAAGAAGATAACTATAAAAGCCTATGATGAACAAGAAAGATCTTCTAAAGGCACCGTTGTCTTACCTATCAGAGAAGCTCTAGTTATCAGAGATACTATATGTCAAGTTCTTGATCTACCTTTGGCTTACAACATTCTTCTAGGGAGACCATGGATACATGAGATGAAAGCTATTCCTTGTACATTTCACCAATGCTTGAAATTTCCTTATGAAGGAGTAGAGGTCACTATTCTAGAAGACATATCCACCACTTGCAATACAATAAACAAAAGTGCAGATAAACTTGTACCTAATAATAGAGAATCTTCCATTGAACAAACTAAAGAAGCATCCACATCTAAAATGGAAGATCTTGCAAAAGAGGTTAATATCAAAGAAAATAGTATGGGAGAATATACTATGGAGCCAGTCTTATCTTTGACATATCTCCCTATCTCACCTAAGTCTTATGGACAATCTTTGAAATAGTCCAAACAAGAATCTAAAGAACCTCTTGAGGCATATAAAAAGAATTTTGTAGCAGAACAAGTCTCCAAGAAAGAATTTGAAGAGGATGAAGTTGTTCTTGCATGGCTATACAAAGATGAATCTGAATCCCATGATATTCAAACTAGTAACTCAATGGTACCAAAAGATCCTTCTAAGTCATATGTCCTAGGAGATAAATTAATAGCTAAGATTGGATATTTAGGTAAAGGACCTCTAGGAGTCAGAGGAAAAGGTCTTGAGGCACCTCTCCCACATACTAGTAGAGAAAATGAAGACAAAGTTGGCTTAGGATTTAAAAAGAAACCCTTTCACCTCAAAGGTAATTGTTCTCATGTCATAGAGTAGATCACACCAGGCAAACCTCTTCTTAAAAAGGAGGAAGCTGAACCATCAGATAGTGATTCAAACTGCTTAGAACTCATCCCATATGAAAAATTGCCTAAAGAGATCAAAGACCTTCTTGATGATAAAGATGATCCAATCAAAAGAATTAATGTAGTAGAAACACAAGAACCTACTATCAATCAAGAGATAGTTGCAACACAAGAACCAACTAATCTTGAAAACAATCAAGAAGAGGAAGGTGGTAGTCATTCTAAGACAGATTCTCATTAGTATGAATTCAAATCAGAATATGAGGGTAACCCTTCTTGGGGTATTCATCCTGACTTTACTCATGTTCTTAGATTTCCTAGAGGCATAGATGAAGAATCTAATGACTATGAATGGGGAGCCATTCTAGAACTAGATGAAGATGAGCTTATTATAGAGAAACATGTTGATGTTATTCACCAATATGCACCTGAACCCAACGTAAGTCTAGAGTGAAATGATGAACCTATCGAGTTTGATCCACCTATGGCTGAATTGGACTCCCACAATGACATTGAGCCTATTCATGAATTGAATGTCTTAAGTTGTAATATCACCTTTGAACTCAAGTGTCGGGTTAGGACCAATGGTGATAGATCCATATCTGTAAACACTATCTCCCAATCTTTCCCCACTTTGACTATCCAATATCCAGACCTTATTGATCAAACCTCCACAAATTTGAGCCATGGTATTTATACCTTCCTGAATGACTATGCCCTTGCTTGTTACCTCAATGTAGTTGAGCCTATGAGTACTTCCATCAGTGAACCAAGCATTAGCAGGAAGAAGTTGGGCATCAAATATCTTAGTCAGAAAAATAAGAATAAAAAGAAAAAGAAAAGGAGTTATGAGGGTGAAAACCACTTTGTGGCAGTCTCAGAACCTACAAAAGTAAAAATAAAAGATGTATCCAAAGGTGAAAACCTCTCTGAGGTGCCTAAGGATGATATATTTGATGTCCTTCCGAGTCATTTACAGGACAGATCTCTAGTTCTAATTGAGCCCACTCAATCTATCAATTTGGGAACAATAGAAGAACCACAATTAATTGATGTAGCACAATCTTTATCAAAAGAAGAGAAGCAAAAATTTACAACATTCCTAATAGAGAAGAAGATCAACTTTGCATGGAAATATTTAGATATGCCAGGGTTGGATCCTAATCTTATAATGCATCATTTATCCATAGCTCCAAATGTCAAACCTGTCAAGCAAAAATTGAGAAAGATGCATCCTCATGTTACACTCTTGGTAAAATCTGAATTAGAGAATCTCCTGAAAGCTGGATTCATCTGAGTTATTGACTATGTAGAGTGGATCTCTAACATTGTACCTATTTCAAAAATAGATAAATCAATTAGAGTGTGCACAAACTTTAGAGATGTGGATAGAGCATGCCCTAAGGATGATTTTCCATTACCTAACATTGATATGATAGTGGACATGACTGTGGGCTTTGAGATGTATTCTTTAATGGATGGTTTCTCTAGATATAATCAAATAAAAATTGCTCCAGAAGATCAAGAGAAAACTACTTTCACATATGCGTGGGGTACCTTCTGTTGGAATGTTATGCCATTTGGGCTTCAAAATGCTGGTGCTACATATCAAAGAGCCATGACATCTATTTTTCATGACATGATGCATAGGACTATGGAGGATTATGTTGATGATACTTTACCAAAATCTATGATTAGAGTTTCACATCTAGATGACTTGAGCAAGATACTAGACAACATGGAAAAATTTAGTCTCAGACTAAATCCTAAGAAGTGTGCTTTTGGTGTCACTTCTGGAAAGCTCTTAGGATACATAGTTTCAAAGAAGGGCATTGAAGTTGATCTAGCTAAAGTGCAGGATATAATGGAAATGCAACCTCCAAAGAATATTAGTCAAATGAGGACATTGCAAGGAAGAGTTCAATCTATTAGAAGATTTATATCATAGCTAGCAGACATATCACAACCTTTTACAAAAACATTACATAAAGGTGTGACCTTTGCATGGAATGAAGAATGTGATAACAACTTCAATCATATCAAGAAGTATCTATCCAATCCTCCTATTTTGATGCCTCCTATTCATGGGAAGCCATTGATCTTATATGTCTCTACTATAGATACATCACTGGGGGCATTGCTAGCACAACATGATGAGAACAAAAGGGAAAGAGCTATATACTATATCAGTAGGACATTGGTTACATATGAGAAGAACTATTCAATGATTGAGAAAGCTTGTCTAGTTGTGATCTTTGCATCATAGAAATTGAGACACTACATGTTAGCTCATACCACACAATTGGTAGCTAAGATTGATCCACTCAAGTACCTACTAAGCAAAGCTGCCCTCACAGGTAGATTAGATAAATGGGTTATGATCTTAAGTGAATTTGACATTGAATATGTGGAAAGAAAAGCTATCAAAGGATAGGTTATTGCTGATCAATTAGTAGATGCACCTATGATTGATGATACACCAATGCAAATGAAATTTCTAGATTCCTCTATCATGACTCTTTCTTCTAGATAATGGTAGTTATTCTTTGATGGCTCCTATACACATAATCGATCAGGAGTCGGCATATTGTTCATAACTCCTCAAGGTTACTCAATCCCAAAAGCATTCAGATTAAAGTTCCCTTGCACAAACAATATTGCTGAATATGAAGCTCTTTTGAATGGAATGAAAATAGAGATTGAGTGGAGGGTCACAAAGCTACACATTCATGGAGACTCACAACTTGTTATCCATCAAGTCAATGATGTGTACCAAACTAAAGATGAAAAGCTCATTCCTTACAAGAGAATGGTAGATGATCTAAAGAAGTATTTCCTATCTATCACATTTGAGCAAATTCCCAGAACAGAGAATAAGGATGCTGATGCAATAGCAATGCTATCTACTTTATTATAGTAGCCTGAACATGAGCTATGCTACAAGTTCCTAGTGGAATCACTATCTTATCCTACATATGATTCCCCTGAAACCCACATGATCTGCACTATTTTTGGTCATGATTCATCCAGATACAAAAACTTATTTTCCTATCTCCAAGACCAAATCATTCTGGATACCTTCAACTACCATGAAAAGAGATACTTTATCTGTAATGCCTCCTAATATGTCATCATTGGTCATGATCTATACAAACGAGGTCTAGATGGTACACTACTTAGATGTTTAGAATGGGAAGAGTCTCAACGTGCATTAGAGCAAGTCCATGATGGTATTTGTGGGTCACACTTGAATGATTTAACACTAGCTCGAAAACTTATTAGGGCTAGGTACTATTGGCCTGAAATGGAGAAAGAGTCTATCAAGTTTGCTAAGAACTATCAAAAATGCCAAGTGCATGGCAACTTAATTCATGCTCCAGGGAGAGATCTAATTCCCTTTACTACACAATGGCCTTTTCACCAATGGGCATTTGATCTTATAGGAGCTATACATCCTCATTCTTCTAATGGACATACCCATATAATCACAGCTATAGATTATTTTACAAAATGGGTAGAAGTAGTCCCTTTGACACAAGCAACTAGAAAACAAATCTCTATGTTCATATTGAATTATATCATATGCAGATATGGGATACCTCATTCCATAATCACAGATAATGGTGGACAATTCAAGAACAAAGATCTAGATGATTTATGTGCCAAATTCAAGATTACACAACATTGGTCTTCTATCTACTATCCTCAAGAGAATGGACAAGAAGAGGCTTCTAACAAGAATCTATTAAAAATCTTGCACTGTACAGTTAATAAAATAGGAAGAGACTGGCATCTCATGATCAATCTAGCTCTTTGGGCCTACAAAAAAAGTATCAGAACACCTACTGGGTCTACACCTTTCACTTTAGTTTATGGGTCTGAAGTGGTATTTCCTATTAAGGTTGAAATCCCATCACTAAGAATCAGAATGCATGGTCTTGTAATTGATGATGACTACAAAGTGTCTAGGTTGTAAGAACTTGAACTCCTAGATGAGCGTAGACAAGCAGTGTATGATCATCTCAGAGTGTATCAGAAAAGAATGTCTAGAGGCTACAACAAGAAAGTCAAACATAGAGAATTTTAGGTTGGTGATCTAGTCTTGAGAGAGAATCCTAAAAATCAATCACATCGAGAATGCAAGGGGAATTTTGAACTCGACTGGCTAGGTCCCTTTGTAATCATTGCTACTTTTGGCTCTGGTACATATCAACTCTCAATCACTGAAGGAGAACAGCTCTGAGAACCAATCAACATTTTCCATCTGAAGAAATTTTATGCCTAAGGCATTCAGTCTATGGTAAAATGTCCTGAAAAAATCTTTAAAATTGGAAAAAGTCCTAAAAAAAATGAACATCTTGGTGAAAACCTAGAAATGGGCACCTTGATGATTCACAAAAAAATCAAAAAAATATCGAAAGTACAAAAAAAAAAATTGAAAAAATGAAAAATACAAAAAATGAGAAAAAGAAAAAGTGCCTTGGTGAAAACCTAGAAACAGGTGCCTTGGTAGCAAAAATAGAATCTCTACAAAGATGGTGAAAACCTAGCAAAAGGGCACCACTTGTTTCAAAATGCTCCATCTATCAGCACAATCTTGGTCTTTCCCAGCTTTCAGTCTTGCTTTAGTTTGTACATATCTCCTAGTTTTTTTTCAATAAGTTGGTTTGTACACCTATCAAATCAAGCGTCTGTATCCTATTAATGCTCAACACTTGGGGGCAATCAATGTCATATCCTTTGGTCTCCAATGTATCTTAGACATATCATATCCAGTCAGAGTCCTTTGAAGCTTCCTATGAGTCAGTCAGTTAGTCTCATCTCCAGAAAGGATTTTTCATCTACCACAATGCAATCAAACATCAAACACAAATTGAAAACAATCTATGCTTTTTACATGCTTTTATCTCCTTGTATGCTTACTGATTCGCATTGATATTTTTGCATATTGTGTCCCTTTGAGCTCTTCGATGATGTCCTTTATAGGATTTAGAGAGTGATGACTGGGGGCATAATATTTTCTTTGTCTTCTACTTGTATATGAAAATCTAACAACTTTGGAAATTATGGATTGAAATGGTGTCTGACTGTAAGAGCCTCTATCTTGAATTGGATGGCCATGCATACCTCGACCATTGATACTTGGAAAATTCAAGGAAGTTTGATCTAACTATTATCTTTTTGAGTGAGTTCTTTCTCCTACTATGAAACATGATCTTGCCTAAGGATGTGAACAATAAAGGGTCACTATGGGTAATTCGCATTGGATTTAGAATGATCTCTTGACTATTTATTGTGTTTGCACCACAAGGTGTATTCTGGTCATCACGAAGTTTATGTTTTGATGCTTATACAAATTGCAATATCAAAATGGACATGATATTTAGGTCATCCTGGCATTTATGCCTTGGTTCTTATATATAATCCAACATTCCAAAAACAAAATCAATATTCATATATCCATGGTTTCCTAATCAGTGGATGTTGTATTGATTCCTATGCATACAAATCGATATTCATATGTCTATGGTTTCATAACTAGTAGGCATTGTATTGATTTATCTGGTTACCTAAAAATTCAATGATGAGAATAACTGACACATGATCAATGACTAGGTCCTAGGTCTTAAGTTGCATTTCATATTGCATGTTTCTTTGCATTTTGCATGTTTGCATGATCTCACAATGACTCAAAAAACTTCAAAGTTTAACAATTCTTCAAATATCTCTTCAAATCTAAATGTGAGATGAAACCTAACTTGAAGGTCTCTTCAATCAAATCGCAAGTAGTTACTATCCTGGGTTAAACATCCTTTTTGACATAAGACTGAGTACTTGTCTTCATCATTACCTACCAAACATATCATGTGTATCATTGCATTTACATATCATAATCATCTGTTGCATTACAATTCATCCATGTGCATCAGCATAAATCATACATACATCTTTCCATAATCAAATACATTTGCATAACATCCATACATATGAGAGAAATCATTGCATTGCATATATCCATACATACATTCTACTCTATCCATAGCATAAGCATCACATGATATCATCATAAATCAAAACATGACAAGTACACATGAAGTCACAACCAAAATATCGATCTCATATATATCAAAAATCTTGAAACTAGTCAGGGGTGCACTACTGGCACAGTATACAAAAAATAAGCTTAGTTGAGCTATCAAAATCAGAATAGTATATCAATGATCAAAAAAGTATAGTATATCAGAATCAACAGATCAAAAATGTCAGAACATATCACAGATCAATCAACTATCAGCATGATCCTTTGCATCTGGTGGAGGAGGAGGTGGTGCATCTAGTACTGCCTTTGCTCTGGGCACTCTAGCTCCCTCTGATGCCATCATGTACTATGAATAGGAGGGAACTCTTTATGCAGCATGAACAACTGTATAATATGTGGACACATAGTAAGCTACTCGTGAGGTCTGATGAATCACCTCTGCCTGCAATCTCTGTACCTTAGCACGTAGCTCAGTTCACTATCTATCAGCCTCTATATATCACTCCTCCCATCGAGAACTACATATCCTCAGGTCCCTGACCTATGCACTAAGCCATCTGATAGTGTCCTATGAAGTAGGAGGAGCAGTAGGATCCACATCTGGCATATCTATATCTGGGGCAACCTGCTCAGTAGTCTCTGCCCTCTGCACCTTGCGGTGTCTGACCTTAGCACCTAAATCAAAGCTAGTATCCCCCTCTATGAAGTCCACACCACCACCTACCACCTATTCAGTTGCAAGTACCTCATCTGCTGAACCAACTCCACCTAATGTACCACCCTCTCCTCTATTCCATCTATGAGAACCAAAAGATCTACCTACCGATGCACTAGTAGGATGAGGGGCCCTCATCTATCTTGATGGTCTCTATGGTGGAGCCATCACTCTAGGTCTCAGAGGTGTGGGGTGTATGATAGGAGCATGTGTAGGTCTGGGACCCTATCCCATCAAAGCACATTCACATCCATCACCTCCTCCATGGAGGGCATCAACTCAATAGGATCAAAAAATCTATGAATGGGGTGATCAATGAGCCATGAGATGAATCCGTCAGTAACACCAGCGTCGAGCACATCTACTTGATACTCCTAGTCCCTACCAACAATAGCACTATACTCTTGAGAACACAAAGCATAAGAGAGCCTATGGGTCCATCCAAGTCCAATCTCATGCCCTATTCATGCATATGTAGTGTAATCCTCTAGGACATCCTGAATATGTCCATACAACCACCAGACCCTGGTAATCAAAAATCTCTCTATGGTGGAGGAGGACCTCCCAATCAATACATGGCTCTAAAAGAAATAACTAAACTACTCTCAAGTAGTAGGCCAAGGCTCAATGGCTATATAATGTCTCCAGTGAACAAAATTCATGTCATCGATGCATCACCTCCAATACTCTACGTGACCCATCTATCCTTGAATGACATATCCAGCATAAGTATAGATGACAGGCTCCTGAGGCTGCCTTTGTGAAGTACAAATAGGTCTCAACACTGGGATATGCTCCCATGCCCATATCTATAGAATGAGAGCTCCTGTAGCAAAAGATTTGCACTCCTAATACACCACCTCATGCATCTTGGAGAACATATGTGCTAATAAACACTGACTCCATGCCAACTCAGCAGGAGTGGCCATCAACTATGCTACCATAGGGGCCCAACCCATCAGAAGACTGTTCTGCTAATGGTCAGACATAATGATGCCACCAATCATCCCATAAATGATGCACTCCAGCCAGAGTGTCTATCCATATCTCTAAACTAGGGTCTCCCAAGAAATGGAGGCCATCATCTGAGTATCATCTCTGAAGAGACGTCTAAAAGCTAACACACCTGAGTTCCCTGAACTCACATACTCTGGTCTCTTAGCAGCATGGAAAGGAATCTGCAATATCTAGTATACATCCTCAGGGGTAACAATGATCTCCCCTATCGATAAATGAAAGGTCTGGGTCTCTGAGTGAAACCTCTCAATCAATACAGTCAATAAACCATGATTTACCCTAATCTTGGGTAAATGTATCAAATGCTTGAAACCACAAGAGGCAAGGTGGACTCTCATAGGATTTGGCAAGGACACACATAATCTCTATGTAGCAGGATGAGAGATCTGAACATGTACATCAGGATATATGACCTACACAACATAGAAATAGAGAATCCTATCAGTAATTGGGTCATAGAATAGGTTACAAGGATAAAAATGGGGCAGTTTAGTATTTCAGAAGGTAGGTTAATAGGTCAAGAATCAGGCTAAAGAATCAAAAAATTCAAAAATTGGACTTAATACTAAGTTTTGTGCTCATTGTTTTCCATACAACAACTTAGACTAGCATGAAAAGTCATACAACTTTCCGCACCATACCAAATGACAAACCATAGTAGCATGACAAAGCACCACTCCTCATACAAGTTATGAGGGACCCAACGGAATGTCGTACGACTCACGGGTCCCTCTAATATGAGTCATGGGGGCTTATCAGATGACAACCTAGCTACTCTTGAAAAGTTGTACGAGTCCTGCTAGGGAGTCGTATGAGTTTCTATGCATGGAAAATTCAAAAATGGAAAAGACGTATGAAAAATGCTAAAATCCTATAAAACATGGAAAAATTGACATTTTAGCAAAGCACAGAGGTCCACCTCCCGGATGTCCATACTACCGAGGTCTCTGGTGTCTTCAGTTGTACTCAAATCAGTGTGAACTCATAGGTACCTTCAATTCTACTGCTCTATCTACCATTTTTCTCAGAGGGCTCCACAAAGATTTCTAAAGTCAAAAGGTTGAAATGAATTGAAAATGACCCTTCCAGCCTTTATATAGCTCTTGACCTAATTTTCAAAAGTGCTCCATTTTTCACGAAAATCGCACCCCTAGCTAATTTCAACATTCTAAATCCATTTTCAGGATCAAAATTCAAATCTAAGATCATTTACTATGTCAAAATCATGATTTAAAATTTTCAGACCTAGGATGGTCTACTTCTTGCACAATCAACCTTTAATCATCATAGAAATCTAGTATTGAACTTAACTGATTATCTTACATCAAACTATCAAAATTTCAACTTGGTCTTCTAGACATCTAGATGATGCAGAATGCATTTTCAAACGTGTATAACCACTTCTCAAATCAATTAACATGCTTCTGAACTATCAATGCTAACTTTTCTTGTCAGATTTCAATTTTAATCCCGAAGGGGGCATGGTATTGCACATCATTCAAAGTTTGTAAATCTAAAGCTGAAATCATATCTTTCCTTAATAATCAAGACAACAACCATGTCTAGTTGTTGATTCATCAAAAGACCTCATCGATCGGGGCAAATCAATCATCACTCAGGGCATATTAGATTCATTGAGATCCATATCAATCTGGTATTCTCTTAATCTTGTATATTGTATCAGTTTTTGCAACTATCAGTTCAATTGTGTTATTTCCTTTGTTCTTCAGAAACTGAAGGGTTCGTATGTGATACCAATGTGATTCAATATAAGGACAATCAGGTCTGGAATCGGTCACTCACTTCTTTGCAATCATAAGGTTCAAAATTAGGTGTTTTGACACTTTTTCGCAATCATCGGTTCATTTTCTATTATAGTTAACATTATCTTTGGTCATTCAGGACCTATTATCTTCATATCAACTTCAATCAGCTTTTGTCTCATATCACAATTTTTGTTTCATATCAATTTCAATTTCAAACATCAGTTTCAACATCATACATAGATTGTCTTTGAACCATTGTGCTTCACACAACAATTCAAAGAGGGAAAAATGTAATACCCCAAAAATGGGCTATAGGTTCATTAACCTCCTACATCGACACATTGAATGAAATCGACATCAAAGTCCTAACCTAAGGCACATCTGAACATCATCGAATCCTAATTGATTATCCTAAATTCTGTATCAGGGAATATTCCTAGTGATGTTCCTAATCATCATAATTATGTTTAATTTAATGATTATTTGGCGATAAATCTGATTTATCCTAAAGTTTGATTAATTGAACATTCTCAATATTTAATTAATTAGATTTAATTCTGCCACTTAATTGTTTAATTGAAGTTAATTCTATTCATTCCTAAATGGTATTATTTAATTTTCACAATAAATCTAAAATCCTATGAATAATTGATTAAATTCTAATTTAATTAATTAAAGCAAGTTGTCAATTTTTAATAATACTATTTTTGAATAAAAGTTTGAAAAATAATTGATTAACCCATAAATCAGTTGTTTTATTTTTCAAAATCAGTTAAGTTGGAAATAAATCACTTTATTATTAAATTAATTCATAAATAAAACATGCACAATCAGGAAAGCAGACAACTATCAATTATCAATTAAAGCTAAACTCTATTTTGAGTTGAAACTCTGCTTTTGCATGTTTTTGTGAGTTAAACATCCTTTATTTAAAAATAACTCAAAAATTAACTTAAGTTATTTGAGTGATTTATGGCTTTTTTTCATGCACCTCCAAAGCCCTAGATTTCTATAAATTAAGGCTTCAGCTCTTCATTCATGATCCCATCTATGAATTGCACACTCACGCTGTCAAATTGGAGACTGAAGAATCGATCTTGAGAATTTGAGTTGTTGTGAGATTTTCATTTGTTATTGCATAGTTTTCATATCATTTCTTAGCTTAGTTTGCATATCAATTTTCCATATCATGTTAGCATAGATTCATATCAAGTCCTTATCATTATTGCATAGAAAACCCAAAAGAAATAGATTAATTTGCATTCATTCCATATCTAGATTCTGCATTCAAATCCTTCATTTAGGTGTCGTCAAGGTCACTGATCTTGATATAATCTGAGAATGCATACTCCCATCTACTAGAAGGTAGTAAATCGTCTAGTTAGTTTAGTTTTTCATTTATTGTACGATTTCAATTTCAACTAACCTCAAATGTTTTACTGAAGTTTTGTGTCTACAGATCAGGTACAAAATTCACACACACAATAGCAACATACTCGGCCTTGGTAGTAGATTGGGAAATTTAATTTTGTTTCTTTCTTGTCCAGGAGACTAATCTCTATCCAAGAAAGAAAGCTCCACCACTGGTACTCTTTCTATCATCTACATTTCCTACCCAATCAGCATCTGTATAAACTTTGAGTTCAAATTTGTCATCCTTCTTATAATATAAACCATAGTCAATAGTTCCTTTCAAGTATCTCATAATTCTTTTTATAGCCATCATGTGTGTTTCCTTAGGATTGGCAGAAAATCTTGCCACAATCCTAATAGCTAGTGTAATATCTGGTCTACTATGTACAACATACTGCAATTTTCCAATCATGGATTTGTACAAAGTCTGATTCACTTCTGCAGCATCATCATTCTTAGATAACTTTTGTCTAGTAACCATAGGAGTTCCCACTGGTTTAGCATCTTCCATCCCAAAAAATTTTAGTATTTCATTAACATACTTAGACTGTGTAATGAAAATTCCATTCTTCCTCTGATATACTTGTAAACCAACAAAGAATTTGATCTCACCAAACATACTCATTTCAAATTCAGTTTGCATTTCATTTGAAAATATTTTACATAATGCATCTTGTCCACCAAAAATAATGTCATCCACAAAATTTTTTGCCAACAGGATACCTTTACCTTCTTCATCCTTCATGTATAGATTGCTTGTGTCATTTGTTGTTGAAAATCTAATCTATATCAAGTAGTTGTGCAACCTCTCATACCATGCTCTAGGAGCTTGCTTCAATCCATATAGTGCTTTGTTCATTTTGCACACCATGTGTCTTCTGTTTGGATCAATAAAACCTTCTGGCTGTTCTATGTAAACTTCTTCTTCTAGTATACCATTCAAAAATGTAGACTTGACATCCATTTGATATACCTTGAAATCTTTATAAGAAGCATATGTAAGAAGAGTTCTTACTCCTTCCAATCTAGCTATAGGGGAAAATGTCTCCCCATAATCTATTCCTTCTTCTTGTGCATAGCCTTTGCATACCAGCCTAGCTTTGTTCCTAATGATTTCACCATTTTCATTCATCTTATTCTGAAACACCGACTTTGTTCCTATAACATTTTTGTTTTTAGGTCTCGACACCGGAGTCCAAGTATCATTCTTCTCAATCTGGTCAATCTCTTCATTCATTACTTGTATCCAGTCTTCATTCTCCAATGCCTCTCTAGTTGACTTGGGTTGAAATTCACATAGTAGGCATGTTGGATCCTTAGTCTTACTTCTAGTTTGAATTCTAGTATTTTTGTCTCCAATTATCTGTTCAGGCTTGTGATGTCTTCTTACATATTTTGTCAAAATAGGTTCAGCTCCTATCTCCTCTATTTCATCATGTTCCTCGATAAGATTGTTAGATTCAACTTCTGAATGCTCGACAACCTCTTCCTGATACTCAGCAGCATTTTCTTATAGCTCAGCATGTTCTTGTTCTCTCTCGACACTATTTTCCTGATGCTCGACAGCATCTATCTATCACTCAACATTGCTTACCTGAGACTCAGCATCAGGTGCAAGTTTGTTACTTGCCTCTTCTTCTTCCTCAATGTACACAAAAGATCTATAATCTTCTAGTTCTCTTTTGCTGTCAGCTTCATTTCTTTCTGCATACTCATCAATTTTGACATTCACACTTTCCACAATTTTTTTAGTGTTAGAGTTCAAACACTTATAAGCTTTACTTTTTGTGGAATACCCTAGGAATCTGCCTTCATCACTCTTAGCATCAAACTTTCCATTCCTAGTGTCTTTTAATATATAGCACTTACTTTCAAAGATTCTAAAGTATTTAACACATGGTGCATGCCTATGCCATAATTCATAGGGTCTCAAATTTGTACCTTTCTTGATCTGTACTTAGTTAAGAGTGTAGACAGTAGTGCTTATAGCTTCTTTCCAGTATTTCTATGCCACATTCTTTTCAATCAACAATGTCCTTGCACAATCCAAGATAGATCTATTTCTCCTTTCTACTATACCATTCTATGGAGGTGTTCTAGGTGCAGATATCTATCTTTTAATTCCTCTATCATTGCAAAATAAATTAAATTCATTTGATGTAAATTCTCCACCTCGGTCAAATCTAAGACATTTCTAGTTCCTACCTGTCTCCTTCTCAACCTTAGCCAAATACCACTTAAAGAATTGAAAAGCTTCAAATTTTTCTTTTAGAAACATTACATGCATCATCCTAGTATGATCATCAAAAAATAAGATAAAGTATCTAGCACCATAGTAACTTTGTACACCTATGGGTCCACAAAGGTCAGTATGAACCAAATCTAAAATGTTTTCAGAAGTAAAGGATTTTCTCTTAAAACTTGACATTATCATTTTCCCTAACTAGCATTCCTTGCACATCACATTCTCATGTTTCTTCAATCTAGGTAGACCTCTTACCTTTTTCTTCTTACTTATCTCTACTAGATTTTCAAAGTTAACATGACACAACCTTTTATGCCATAACCAAATATCATCAAGTTGTGCAATTAAACATGTTTCTTCAAATAGGTCAAGATAGAAAAAATTACCTCTAGTCTGATCTCCACTTCCAATTAGTTCGCTGGTAGCATTAAATATTTTAGCTGGCTTGTGATGAAATTCCACTCGATAACTAGTTTTGTTAAGCTAGGCAACACTTAAAAAATTACAATTAAGACCTTCAATCCAATATGCATTTTTACAAGATATCTTATAAGTCAGTTTAATCAAACCTTTTCCTCTAATAGGACATGGTGCATCATTACCAAATTTTACACTTTTACCTCTGTAATGATGTAAGGTCTCAAACTTATTTTTGTCACCAGTCATTTGATGTGAACAACCACTCTCAATAATCCATTTATCATTCTTGTTCACATAGGATATCAAATCAATTTTCTCATCCTCATCAGATTCATCTTTTATTGCAACATAGACTACCTAATTTCAAAATCATCACTATCAGTGTCAGTTTCTTTTTCAACAATGTAACAAGATTTCTTACCTTTTCCTTTGTAGTCTTTGTTCCATTTGTAGCTTTTGTCATCTCTTCTATCTTTGTGTTTTCTTTTTCTTTCATCATCTTTATCCTTCCTGTCAGGACATCTAGTAGCTATATGACCAACTTTATTACATGCAAAACATATAATAGGGAGTTTACCTTTATACTTTCCTTTTCCCCTTCTCAATCTTCTAGCCATAAGAGCTTCTAGATCTTCCAGATCTTCATCAGATGTGTCACTGTCACTTTCAATTTCACTTTCACTTTCACTGATGCATCTTTCTTTTTCTTTCTTTGGCTTGTTCAGAACTAGTTGTGACTTGAAAGCAGATTCAACATTACCAATGCTTCCAACAGTGAAATTATCATAGTTAGAGAGTTCAAAAGCAGTCAGCTTACCAACCAAACTTTCCAAAGTAAGCACATTAGTAGAGTTACATCTAGATTCTTGAATACTTGATATCTTAATAGCATATATAGGATGCACGATTCTTAGTACTTTCCCAATTATAGTTTCATCATCAATAGCCCCATTTTCTCCTCTAATAGAATTCACAACTGCTTTTATTCTACCACAATATTGTACAATGTTTTCACCTTCTTGCATTCTCATTTCATCAAACTTACCTCTAAGACTCTTGGCCTTTGCTTTTAGCACATTTAAGTCACCACCATAGATCCTTGCAAGAGTGTCCCACATATCATTAGTGTAAGAATTTTCCTAAGGCAAAGAATAGATGCCAAGATCTAGAAGCTCAAGAGATAGCACAAGAGAGACAAAATATGATATGATCAAATGATCAAATAAGAATAATAGATTGATTGATTGATTACATACAATGTAGAATGCCTCAATATATAGGCAATGCATGATAACTAGAAGATATGCAAGTGATAAGCTATCAACTAGACATGGTGGAATCACATGTCCACCAAAGGTGGATCATCCTCCATTATACATCAAGGTATGTGCAACATGTGCAACAATGAGAGGATGATAAAGTGATAAGAGCACTAGAGGTGGATCTCACAAATAAAGAGGTATATGATGACAACTATCACACCTAAAGTGGAAATTCTCCTAGCCATGTGCTAAAATAAAATGCAAACTCCTAGGTGTCACAATGACAACTAATATGCAAATGCATTATCCTAAGTAAACTTAAGTAAAGTGTAATTAGTAAATACTTAATTACACCAACACCCCCCCTTAAGTGTAACTTAGGGGAATGCACTTAATCTCACAATGCAAGATTGATCCCAACTACTAGGCCATGTTAGGTACCCATGTACAAAATGCAAGAACAATGCAATCTCTCATAAAGTGGAGAAAGAGGGAAAACCTCATGGGAAAAACCCTCCCCCAAAAAGAGAGATGAATACAAGATGCATGCATGGATGGAGTAATCAAGACCCCCCAATTATGACATACATCATGCATATACAATAAAAAATCCCCCCAAAGGAAGGAAACAAGGAGACATGATATCCCCCCCATAATCAGTAATCTCCTCAAAGGATGGTAAGTGCTTGAAGACAAAACATAGTCCAATGCCTACAAACAACATCTCTCCTCTTAGGAAGAAGATACACCAAGTATAGATGTAAGAAGGCTTCCCATTGTGGATAGGAAGTAGGAAGGGGAA
Organism: Chamaecyparis obtusa; assembly: GCA_027943335.1. Lineage (NCBI taxonomy): Eukaryota > Viridiplantae > Streptophyta > Pinopsida > Cupressales > Cupressaceae > Chamaecyparis > Chamaecyparis obtusa. The sequence goes on along the minus strand of BSBK01007142.1, from coordinate 9,730 downwards.
TCCAAATGAAGTATGATGTCTTTGAAGTATGCCCAAGTGTCGCCATGTCCTTGGTTGATGAAGGTGCCATGAACCAATTAGGAGAATTGCCAATAGAAGAAGGTGACAAACGAGGAACCAATGATAACTAATCCATGTAAGAATTTGGATCAAACTCCAAAGATAAAGATGCCTCCTCAAATGAATTAGGAAGAGAAGCAAGAAAGCCCCCCCCTCAATGTAGAATGTACACCCATGATAGATGCACCTGGATCAATATAGAAACTACACCAAGAAAACTGAATAATGCTCCTCCCCTTAGGAAGAAACAAGTCCATAGGTGTATCAATGAATCCTCCCCAATCTCTAGGAAGAATACTCAAAATGTAGGATGTCTCAGGAAACTAAATAGGTATCTCCAACACATGAGTATGATCAAACTGGACCATGCAATGTGACATCTCAAGTGAAGTTTGAGACTCATGAAAACCAATCTCCAAAGAGTCAAATCTCTTCTCTAAAGTTAAAGAGGCATCCTCCAAATGTTGTATCAAAGGATCCACAATCATGTCAATCTTGAAAGAAGGATCAAGTGGAGAGTGAAGATGAGGGTCAACATGCTCCCTTGCAAAAATTGAAGAAGGATCATCCTCAACAAAGAGAAGATGAATGTCATCAATGAAGTCTCCCAAATTTTAAATGTAGGACTCCACAAACAAACTTGCAATGTCTGTCAAGTACGCATCCCATGGAGCTATAACTAGAAGACAAGGAATATCTTACTACACTAAATCACAAGAGCCAATGGCTATAGGAAGACATGCATCATCAAGAGATGTGATCTCAGTAGGAGCAGATGGAGCTACACCTAGAGGTTCTGGACATTTTGGAAGTGGAGGAATATGTGGATCTCAATACATTTCCCAAAGAACAGTCTAAAGATTAGGAATATTCATTGTTTCATCTTCGTAGTCATCAAGGGAATCCATAACATCCATATCCATATTCAAATAGATAACCTTAACAACTTCTGAGTAAGAGTCACAATTGTAAGAAGGAATTTTAGGTCTATACTCATACAAATAGGACAATAGGTTATGCTCACTAAGATGAGAAAGAACCAATTCACTCCATTGTTTATAGTTTCCTCTTGTCAACTTAATTAAACCATCCATGATGTACTTCTCACATGAAACAATGAGATCAAAAAATCAATGCACCCCCAAAATGCAATGAACCAAAGAACCCCCCAAAATGATGATTTTGGCACTTTATATATAGTGCATTTACAATTGCCACTTGCCAAAATGAACCAAAGTGGACTTCTGATTTTGATGATTACAACAAAAAATATGAAGCTATAGTAGACTCAAAAAAAATAAGACACAAGATCTCTCAAGGATCTAACAAATTACAAGTAACAAAAATAGGCCAAAATAGACCAAATTTTGAAAGTACTATGTCTGATCATAATTTTTCCAAACTGATACCAGATTTGGAAAGTAGACAAAAAATCATGAACTTTAAAAAAAAACAACACCTGAAAATGTGTCCATATGAGGGCAAATGAAGCCTATAAAGTTGTAAAAATCAAGATTTATGATTTTCAAAAAATATCAGAAGTAGAGATCAGAAATCACCTACACCATTGTGTAGATCATAATATTCTACCCCCAAAAAAAAAACTTGCTCGAAAAAAGGAGTCCGAATGACTGAGATATCGCTATTTGAAAATCACCTTTGAAATTATTTTTTCTGAATCGCCGCCTCCGAACCTTGAAAAGTCAAATGGCTTTAGAATTTTCTTCAGATATCCAATTTGGATGAAACAAAACTTGATTTAGGGGTTTTTGGACCTCCTAAATGCGATGCCAACCTCTGATTTACACCAGCAAGTTCCAATTTTGACCTACAACAAAATTCTCTCAAAATAGGCTATACAATGAAACTCCTATGGCTCTGATACCATGTAGAATTTGATATCACTCTGATACCATGTAAGAATTTTCCTAAGGAAAATAATAGATGCCAAGATCTAGAAGCTCAAGAGATAGCACAAGAGAGACAAAATATGATATGATCAAATGATCAAATAAGAATAATAGATTGATTGATTGATTACATACAATGTAGAATGCCTCAATATATAGGCAATGCATGATAACTAGAAGATATGCAAGTGATAAGCTATCAACTAGACATGGTGGAATCACATGTCCATCAAAGGTGGATCATCCTCCATTGTAAATCAAAGTATGTGCAACATGTGCAACAATGAGAGGATGATAATGTGATAAGAGCACTAAAGGTGGATCTCACAAACAAAGAGGTATATGATGACAACTATCACACCTAAAGTGGAAATTCTCCTAACCATGTGCTAAAATAAAATGCAAACTCCTAGGTGTCACAATGAAAACTAATATGAAAATGCATTATCCTAAGTAAACTTAAGTAAAGTGTAATTAGTAAATACTTAATTACACCAACACTTAGCAGTTGTGCAATCCTTAATGTCCTCAAATTTTGGATAGCTTAGGGTAGATGCAATTTCTAGCATTGCCTAATTATGTTCTTTCTTAGCTCTCATTTCTTGGGCAGTCAAAGGTGTGATAGGTGAGACATAGCTATTCTCAATGTAGTACTTTGCAGAGTCACCAATACCGGCCAGATACAGCTTCATCAAGCTTTTCCATGTAGGGAAGTTTTCCTTGTTCAGCTTTGGTACCTCCTTCTTATACATCCTGATCATTTGCTTCAAGCCCCTTTAAACTTGATTTTTATCAACACTAATAATAAGAATCAAAGCTCTAATACCAATAGTTAATATGATTTAGAACAATAGAGAGGGGGGGTGAATCAGTTGTTCTCAAGTCCTGATGTATAAAACAAACATAAAAACTTTTCTTTAAATCAGATCCAATAACCAAAACAAACTCGGTCATCACTGATTCAATAATAGAAACATACAACAATGTAGTCCACTACCCAGCTATAACTTAACTTGTAAAACATTGTAATGTTCAAACCAAAACATTCACACAAGTATTGACACTAGGATTTATAGTGGAAATCCAATTTGGGAAAAACTACTTTGTAACATGCTACTATTATTTTCACTCTTCTGAAGTGAACTTGGTAAAAAGCCAACCCTGTCAAAGGTTACAATACACACTGTCAGGTGTGACCCAGTTAAAGGATTTCAATCACCCTATTAAAAGTGAGCCTTGTCATAGGACTTACATACACTCCATTAGAATGCAACCTTGTTCAAAAGATTTAACATATGATTGTTAGGTCAACCTCTATTAAAAGGATTTTGACTGTTACAATGGTTAGAAAGTAGCAGCAATATTTATCTAAAAAATATACAACTCACTTTGCAAATATCAGATCTGATTCCATACACTAATGCTGGTTTACTAACTTTGAAACTTTTCCATCTCCATCTTTGATCTTCTTGGAACTTTTCCTCAAGCAACCACCACAATTCTCCTTCATCCTTTTCTACTTATTCAGTCAATAAAACTTTACTAATCTTCCAGCATTCTCTGTTCACCCATGCACTTGCATATCCAAATGCTCAGGTTCTCTTTATACTTTCCTCAATTGGGTTAACTCATCTTATGCTGCTCAACCTCATTCATAGATTTTAGGGTTAGGTCAGATTCATTGAATCTACCACTTCATGTTCTTTGGCTCCTTTTCTAGAATCATCTCAAATCTCTTAAAGATTTACAATAATACAATGCATTTAATGCTTTCAAACAATCAATAAATAAAGTCAACATGTTTTACATAATCCAAAAATTCAACAATGTCGGCTCCAAAATTAAATTCTCTTCAAATATAAAATTGTTGATGCTCAGTCAATACTGTGATCAACTACTCGGTCTTCATGTAGAAAGCTTGGTCATTACTAAAAATGTTTCCTTAGCTGACACTATCTTCCTCGGCAATTAACTATTGGTCGGTCGACACTATAATTTTTCTCGGCATACATTGACTCAGTCGACACTAACATTACTCGGCTTAAACATGATTTTTCCATTCTTTTCTTGCTCAAGCCTACTAGTTTAGTCTTCAATCTTACTAGTATAAACAATACATTGTCTCATCATTGTGCAATATAGTCAAGTACACTTTGTAGTATCAAGATAACTCAACCTTTCCTTAGGTGCTATTGTTACCAACCTTGTCTAGCCCTTTAGCAACACTCAAATAGATATATTACTTTCCTAAGTAGCAATAATCTTACCAGTTAAGGTTTGACATCAATGACAATACAACAATTGTTTCAATTGTAGTTTCCAATAGATCCTTAATGAAAACCAAAATTTTCATGTATGATTGGATATCACATAATAGATAGATACTGCTTAACCAAGGAAAGAGTAGATCACAAAAAGATAGAAAAAGAAGGAGACAACATCCTTTCCCCCCAAGCGTAGGAACAAGGATGGAAGGGGACCTATTATATTTCTCACAATACTATACAAGACAATGAGCCCCCAAAGATTAGGCTAAAATTGTTTAAATAACGTGGAGCTCCATAATAGGAACATAAATGTTATTGAGAGAAAATAGGATTGAAATACAATTCATTGTCACATGATATATAAATAACCTTACTATCAATGAGTTGCCTAATCTTATAATGTAAAGCTTGACATTCATTAGTAGAGTGATCATGAAATATATGATACAAACAAAAATGAAGATGCTTCAAGTGTGGACTGCATTTCTTTTTGTGTTTAGGTCTAGTAATCATCCTAGCATGAAGGAGTTTAGGGAAAAGAACTTCTTGGTCAAATTCCTTCATAGGTTCATTATGTTTTGAAGTATTATTTGAGATGTTGTTAACATTGATTTTTTGTTGAGGATTAAATCCCAATCCATAAGAATTCTCATGCCCCCAATTCTATAAGGGCATTTGAATTCCCTATTTATGCTTAGCACATCCTTGACCATTGAATCCTTGTTTAACTAGGAAATGATAACTAGGACCATAATGATAAGCCATATCAGAAGGAGTCAATTGAACTTCAGTAGTCACTATGCCATCATTAGTAGGTTTGGAAAACTCATTATGGGTAGAAGCGGTGACACATTTATTACGAAAGGCATTAGAAGTAGAAAAAAAATCTCACTGTTCAAACTCACTTTGTTTGCTTCATAAAATTAAGATCAAAAACCTTATAGTCTCCCATAAAGGTAGGATTAAAATCCAAGGTTCCCTAATCATGTCCAAGAAGATCATTAGAGGAAGAAGGATTACTATTAGGAGTAGGAGTAATGTAGGTTTGAATATTCAAATAAGGATTTGGCTCATCATCTACATGAAGTGTGTACATCATGTTGTTATGTATAAACTTGAATTTATGGTGAAGGGTGGAAGGAACAACATGCATCTAATGCAACCAAGGTTTAACCATAAGGAGGTTATAATTAAGAGGCCCAGTCATAACATGAAATGGAGTATTTAGAATGACCAGACCTACATTGATAGGTAAGGTAATGATTCCCAAAGTGTTCTTAGCAATGTTATCAAAGCCATGTATAGGAACATTGTCAGGTTGAATAGTTGAAAGATCAATTTTAATCACTTTAAGCATGTCCATGCTACAAACATTAAGCCCAGATCCATTATCAATCAAGGTCCTATGAATGATACTCTTATTGATAGTAACAACAACCATAAGAGCATCATATTGATTCTGAACTTCTTTAGAAGTTAAATCCTTTTGAGTAAATACAATGTCAGGAGGACCCAAGGTAGCATGCATTTATGTTCTCTTGATTAGCACATGGAGTGGGAAGAATTTATAGAGATTTTTGCAAGGCTTCATGGTAGATAGGTGAAGTTTGAAGAAGCTCCCATAAAGAAATCTTAGCAGGGGTATTGCACAATTGGTTTATAAAATCATACTCCTTTCTAGGAAGATGGGGTGGATAATGAAGAATGGGTTGAGAAGGTGGCAAAGAAGAAAAAACCACCAAATTAGGTTGAGGGTTATTCCTTGTAGGATAGGTGTGTCAAATATTGATCATTGAAAGACTCTAAAGACTCCATAGGTTTACCTTTGATAGCAATACAAGGACAACCTTTGATAGTCAACAAGGGTTCTAGATAAACCATTCTAGTTGTCTCAACACTACAAATAGATTCAAAAGAAGGAAGCAAAGATGACATCCTAGGAGGAGATCAGGTAGGATCTTGATTCTCCATAAGATCATCACTAAGAGGGAGACCATTAAGGGAATTTATATCATTCTTTGCTAATACCTCATCACTAGAAGGAATCCCAAATGGAGGTAAATCATCTATAATGTCATCTTCTTTTGCTAAAATGTCTGCATAAGAGGAATGTGTTGTAGAAAAGAGTCACCATCATGTATGAACATGTCATCCATTAAAAATCACCCTCTTGTATCAAAGCTTCTTCATGAGGAGGGGATAAATCAATATGTTTATCCAAGGGTTCATCCCAAAAAGTAGAGTCATCCACAATGGTTTGATGAGGAAGAGAGTAATAAACATCCAAATCAGAAGGTTCTTCCCAAATAGGAGGATTATCATCCCTATCAATAAAGCACTTGAAAAAAACTTGAAACAACTTTTGCAACATGATAACGAATAAGGAAATGCATAGAAAATAGATCTAGATATATCCAAATGCATTCAAATGAAATTTATAAGCATGAAAAGGAAATCGAACACCATAAACACAATAGGGCATCTAATTACACAAAATATAGGGGTAAGCTTGTAAATATTTTTGTATTTTTAAAGAAATTTTGCAGTTTTTTTATATTTTTGAAATATAAATGCAAGAGCATAAAATAAATCTACTTTTGTAAGCATTTAAGATCTAACACAAAATTTAAATCTAACACAAAAAAGAAAGAGTTGTCGTAAATGGGTTCACCAAAATGTAAGATATAAAAATATGAATGGGGTCTAGAACAATAGGGGTTTGCACATAAAAGAGACCCTAAACCAATATTTAACACACATGAAATTCTAATGATATGGAAAGTAGATCTAGATGACTAATATTGAAATGAAGGAATAAAAGTACTTATCTTTGAAAAAGAATCTTCTGAAAACCTTTTCAGACGGTCTTAGAAACTATTGCTTTTCGAGATCCTGAACTGAAACTGTGAGATCTACAAAACCCAAAAATATTTTTCTTTTCTAAGCTAGGTTGACCTTGACCTAAATACAGGGGCACAATCTTACCCCTTTATGTCAACCTTGACCTGCGTTGCTCTGACATAAATTCTATTTGCAGATCCTGAAAGATTGCCAAAAATGATATCTAGATCTACACTATAATTCACTGTCACGTACCTATTCTTGCAAGGAAAATAGTTTTGTTTGTTGGGGGGGAGGGGTTTGCCTTAGTCAAACCCTAATTTAATAATTAACCTTGAAATTGAATTGAAATTGCAGTAATAAACAAAGTAAATGGAACAATTCACCTTGCTTATGTTGAAACCCTTATGGAGGATTCAAATCCTTGAATCCACAAGTATGGATGCTCCAAATGAATGTATAATTGTAGGATGTCTCAAATCAATTGTCTTTAGATCTTCAACACCAATCTTGAATGGATCTTGGAATAGGAAGAAGCTTGGATGAATGTGGATGGAGAAATCTTCAACAAGAGGGCTCCATAGAGATTGAATCCTTCAATGGCTACCAATGGATCTACTTGATGAATTGGATCCTGAATGCTTGAATGCTTGAAGATGAATGAACATATGAATTCTTTCCTTCTCCTTCTTTCTTGGTTGATTTGATGGATGCTTGAGTGCTTACTTGAGATGATGAAGAGATGGATTGAAATGAGAGAGGAAGGCTTCCTTTTATGCTAGTCTAGGGCACAAACTTCTAGAGAGGTCTACATAGGAGAATTAAATTCCCATTTAAGCCTTTTATGCCTAGAAATAGACCTAAATTAAATATAATTTAAGAGCTTACCATTTCGAACCCGAAATAGCCGACCCGGAAGCAGGAAATAAATCTTTCTGAAACCCAACATCCGAAAACTTTGAAATCTAGAATTTTCGACTCTAGGTCAAGGTCAAGGTCAACCTTGACCTAGAAGGTTGACCTTGACCCTAGGTAAATAATCTTAGGGTTTCAGGTCAGGATGCTAGAATAATGTAGAAAAGAAGTAGAAAATGAGGTAGAACAGGGGGAAAAAGCTAGATCCAAGTCAAAGACCCATTAAAGGCATTTGACATGACCCCAAACCACTTACTTAGAGGGCTAAACTAGTCCTAAATAGAAGTGCTTCCATTTTTTGACAATACTATATATATAAAGATAATATAAGTGATTTGATATAATATCAATTTGGAGATCAATATATATAAAGATAATATTCTAAAAAGAATTTTTTAATTTATCTAATATATATACATAAACATTTAAAGAATTAAATACCCTAAATCTAATCAAACATCAACAAGTTAATCTAGGATTAATCAATGGGAAGGCATAGAGCTAATAATGATGGGTTTCTAGGTAAGGAGTTTAGGTTAGGATTAGATTTATTTAATAAGGAATTAATTAAATAACAAGATTAAGGCTAATAAGGGAATATCAAAATAATATAAATTATTTGAATATAGGTTAGGAGGAATAGTGTAATTAATTAATTTAAAATTGATTACGCCATGGGGATAGAAATGGATTTGATTTAATTAATTTATTCAAATGAATTATATTACAGGATAAAAGGGGAAAATAATATAATTATTTTATTAAAATTAATTAATTACAAGGTTGAGTTAGTATGAATTTAATAAACTCATAAAGGACAATTTTTTTGATGAATACATGCATTTTCATTAAATTATAATATAAAAGTCACTATTCACAAAAAAGGGTCAGTGGATAAAAGGACAATGTTTGACATCTACAATATCTTAAAAATATATGTTTGGATATAGTATAGCGATGCATATCTAACTTATTTCATAAATTTATTATAGTCACATCAAAACATTCATCTCTTGGCATCTTTTAGGTAGACACATTCAATATATCTATATAATTTTAATTTGATATTTGTTATTTAATTTTTGATGAATTGAATTTATGACCAATCAAGTTGAAATATCTTATAATTAATTAAGAGCATGTACAACTAAAATACTCCATATTTTCTATCATAAATAGGAGATGGCAAGTCTTGGTCATTGTTATTTTTCTCCTAGCTTGATAAAAAAAATATTCATTATGCGTCAAAATACTTATGATTACAAACTTCACCTAAATACCTAGATTTTAAGTTATAATATTTCAAATTTAATTTCAAGTTAAATTGCAATAAATGTATGGATGATCTTATGAAATTTTTGGTAGATAAAATTTTAATGTTCTACACTTAAAACTAAGTGTTGCATAATAGCTAGTTCCTACCATACTTGGCAGGACAATTTTGATGGGCGTCTTAGTTATAAAATCCAAGGAAGCTCTAGAGGAATCACAATTGTGTCTTCATTGATTTTGAATTATCTTGATATGTAGAAATTCAAGGGCTATGAAAATAGTTCTGAAGATTGGATGGTCAATAGTACCTTATTGTAGGGTTCTCTTAACTAAACCACTAGTATCTATGTGGACAAGATTGAGTGGTTTTTTCTTGTTTGTACTTGTAAATACTAAATAAATTTTTTGTTTCAATTAAGGAGATGAATATTGTCACATAGAATATGAATCTATGAATGATTAGTT
>BSBK01007141.1:495000-502617 GCA_027943335.1 Chamaecyparis obtusa | reverse complement strand
TATATATATATATATATATGTATATATATATATATATATGTATATATATATATGTATATATATATATATATATATATATATATATATATATATATATATATATATATATATATATATATATATATATCTATATATATATATATATATATATATATATATGGGTCAACCCACAATAGTGGGTTACACTTTTCGAAGGAAGAAATTCTTCCCGAAACGCAGCGGAGGCAAAAAATGCCTTCATACTTCGAATGAAACTGAAGTGCTACTTTCGAATGAAACTAAAAAGTTTCGAATGAAACCCAAAAATGCCATAGTTTCGAATGAAACTAGGTTTCATTCGAAACCTATTTTCTAGGAATAAAATATTCCATGCAACAAGGTTTCGAATGAAACCTAGGTTTCATTCGACGCCTTGTTGCATTAGGTTTTTGTGGGATTTTTAACCCCACTTTCCATCATTTGGAAAGTGACATTTCGGCTGTGGGGTTCGGCTGTGGGGCATTCGATTCATCGACCGTCATTTTCCAGGTGGGTATTTTTTTATTTTTTATGTATATATACGTATTACATTTGTATATTTATGTTTTTTTAATGTATTTAGTATTTTTTAACATATATACATGTATATATGTGTATATACATGTATATATGTGTATATACATTTGTATATGTGTATATATGTGTATATACATGTGTATATGCATGTATTTATGTGTATATATATGTGTATATGCATGTATTTATGTGTATATGCATATATTTATGTGTAAATACATGTATTTATGTGTATATACATGCATTTATATGTGTATATATATGTATTTATGTGTATATATGCATTTATATGTGTATATGCATGTATTTACATGTAAAGATGATGTATATGTGTACGTATGCATGTATTTACATGTATGTACATGTATTCACATGCATATACATATATATGCATGTATATACATGTATTTACATACATATATACATGTATTTACATGTATATACATGCATGTATACATGTGTATATGCATGTATGTACATGTATTTACATGTAAATACATGTATATTGTATATACATGTATTTACATGTATATATGCATGTATATGTGTATATGAATGTATGTACATGTATATATATATGCATGTATTTATATGTATATACACACACATATGTGTATATGCATGTATTTATATGTATATACACACACATATGTGTATATGCATGTATTTATATGTATATACACACGTATATGTATATACACATGTATATGTGTATATGCATGTATTTACATGTATGTACATGTATACATATACATGCATGTATTTACATGTATATAGATGCATATATATGCATGTAGATACATGTATGTACATTTATATATGCATTTATATGTGTATATGCATGTATTTACATGTATATACATGCATGTATATGTGTATATGCATGTATTTACATGTATATCCATGCATGTATATGTGTATATGCACATGTACATATATGCATGTATATACATGTACATGCATGTACATATATGCATGTATGTACATGTGCATATACACATATACATGCATGTACCTATGTATGCATGTGTGTACATGCATGTACCCATGCATGTACACATGTACATACATATATACATGTGCACGTACATGTGTACACATGCATATATGCATGTGTGTACATGCACATGCACACGTATGTACACGTGTACATACATATGTATGCATATGTGTACACACATGTATATACATGTGTATACACACATGCACGTGCATATATACATGGGCACGTGTGGTCATAATGCATACATATGTATGTACACGTGTACATACGTGTGCATGTGCATGTACACACGCACATGCACGTGTACATATATGTATGTACATGTGTACATGCACGTATTTACATGTATATACATTTATGTACATGTATATATGCATGTATATACATGTAAATTTACATGTATACATAGGTGCATGCATTCAATGCATGTGTACAAGTATGTACATATATGCATACACATGTACATGTATACATAGGTACATGTTAAATTGGGTATAAATAGGTACCTGTTTATACATAGGTACATAGACCTACATGTTAGATAATAAGTCTCTAATGAGTTTAAATGTAGTTTTAAAAACTTTATTTTGATTGAATAATGTAGTTAAGCAGTTATAATTTGTGTTCAAATTTAATGTCTAGTTATTTACACTTTATTTTTATTGAATAATGTAGAAGTGTACTTTAATTTTATTTAATGAAGTTCAAAAAATATGATTTAGTGCATGTGTACATGTAGTTATTTGACACTGTAAATATAATTTCTTTCAGGTGCACATATCTTGATAGTTCATTTATACATCTAGATTACTAGACATTACACATGGCAGATGCACCTATCCTACCTCAGGATCGGGAACAATCTGAGAACCTATTTGACAGCACAAATAAGGAAATTCAAAAATTACAAGAGTCTATTGATAGTCCCTCCAGCTCCACCATTTATAGGAACACCTGTCAGTCCATCTTGGATAGCCTAATTGCTATCCGGAATGACATACAGAGGACTAGTGCATATTCTCCAGATGTTGTATAGTCTATTCTTGAGAGAAAGAGATGAGAGGTTAGCTCTGGTCTTTCTCTCAAGGAGGTGGCCAAACTGGTGCCCAAAGAGATTCTTAAAACCCAAGTTTGGCCATCGTACGCAAAGAAACAATATGTGAAGGGATATCAGGTTACAAAGTGTCAGGATCCAGCTATATCTGCACTGATATACCCTAGGTTTCTAGCTGCCCATGGTCGTTACCCAAATAACGACCAAATCCCCTTATACTTCGCATAGTTGATCTATGCAGAGGTGCGATTATGGAAACAGGTTAATTACACAGATTTGGCACCACATCAGGGGCAGGGGCGTGGGAGACTTGCAAATAGAGATGCTTTTCGCTGACCTGATCGTCCGAGACCAACACACAGGGTTATTCTAGGTGAGAGGTCACAGGCTATTGCTCCATCATTGGGTTCCGTAGCAGATGATGTTGTTCCTAGCACCCAGCTACGGGGTGCGATTGATAGTGTGGGGTACATTGCATCGGCTGCAACATCCATATCTGTAGATCAGGTTGGCCAGTATTTGATGCAGCGACGGTGCTCCAGATCATCGTGTGGAGCATCTTCCAGTAGGAGCTCAGATGACTTGTACTCTACAGCAGGGATCCCTTCACTTTCTAGCCTTGAGGGACTTACAGGAGAGATGGCACGTGTCATTATGACTAGTCTGGCCGAGGATCTTATTGATGCATATGCATTTATAGTTGCTGAGCATGGTATCCCTATAGTGAATGTTAGAGATCATGTGGGTACTATTAGATACACTCAACGACAGGATCCTCATCACACACATCATGATAGTAGCGGTGCCCATGGTGATCCTCCTACGGACTAGTCTATTGCTGCTGAGAGAGAGGCACACTGTACAGACCCTTCAGTGAGTGCAGGGCAACGGTTATCTGATGTTGGTCTCGAGGATGTTGAGTTTGGCATGAGTGCGACCGGTTACCTAGATTTGCTGACACATGATGATCAGTTGGCTTCTATGCCATCACATCTGGTTTCTCCATTGCATTCATCTTTAGAGAGACGACTGTCATCTACTCATGTGGCAAATGTTCAGTTTAGCTTCGATCAGGCGCAGCAGCATATTGATACCCTGGTTGATAGGATCGAGGAGAGGGAGTTAGAGCATGTTCCGATTCCACCGTCTACATAGGTATAATTTTTTTTAATGTCATTTAGTTAAACTTTGATTGTTGGAGATTCAAAATTTATATATAAATGTATATATAATTTTTGTCATTTTTTTTATCTAGGGGGAGATGCCTCTTATTACTCCTATAGGGAGCGATCGTGTACGACGTCGGGACTCACTTGATGATGACATCAGCAGTGGGTAGGTGAGTTTTTAATTTATTCAATTTGTGTACGTACATCTTTACATTTTTAAAATAGATGAGTATTATTTTATCAACATTTGAAAGATGTGAATATTAATTTGTATGATCTCACTTTGTCTATATAGGGTTTTGCACATCCCTCGTAGCATGATAGTTACTCAGGGCCCGATCATACTGTTAGGAGTCGTCATGATGATTCTTAGGCTCTTTTAGACATGTTACACATGTAGGGATCTCTGATGTTACATTTGACATAGTTGGACATGCATCCATGTATATTTTTTTCATGTATACATTACTTACTTCTTGATTGATTTCATATATTTGATGTTCATGTTTGACATATATGTACATGTTTATCCTTGATGTATGTATGTACATGTGTAGTATACTAAATTGATAGATCTCTAGATTGACTATACATTTGACATAGTTGGATGCATGCATGTATATTTTTTTCATGTTTACATTACTTACTTCTTGATCGATCTCATATATTACATGTTTATGTTTGACAAATATGTACATGTGTACTATTTGATGTTTATATTTGACATAGTACATGTAATTCATAAAAAAATTAGTTGAATGTTAAATTTGAATGTAATTCATACAAATTTCAATATGCACATGAAATTTAAGATAATTAAGTTGCATGTACATTACAAACTTATTATTTTAATATGGGAAGTAAAATAGGCAATATATCACAATCAAGAGTATTTATTAAATTTGTAAACAATTTAATCCTAACATAGCAATTTCACATATTGAATTAAGCTATCTAACATGCATATAAAGTATCCTAATTTTATAAATCCAAATGAGATAGATTTAATTCTTGGCACATGCACACATATACATTTTAAAAAGACAAGTTAATTTATATATATAACTACTAATAAATTTGCTCCATTCACTAAGGGCACATGCCCTAATTTTTTTTTTCTCAGAATCATTTTTCATACATGCACATGCACAATTTAATGTACATCAAGTGGTTCATCTCTCTCTTTGATAATATTCACTAATTTCTCATGCTCTTCGGTATCAAGTCACCACTTACGAATGCCACGTCCTGTCACTGGATGAAGAGATAGTTGTGTGGAAATTACAAGATGACTATATTGATAACCTTGTTGTTTAATTGATAATCAATAAAATGAACCCCCTGTTTAATTACTTTGATTTGCTTCAAGTATGTTCCTTGCACAACAACTGACCCTGCACAGACAATTGAACAACAACATACATTAAATAAACATGTGTATATATATCTGTACATGCATACATTGTATCATAATTTGAACAAAAATTTGAATAAGGCCATCAAATGCAAGATAAATTTATTCATCAAAACCCATAAATATAGCACGCTAACCTATAGGAAACACAATTCCATCGCTTGTTTCATTCTTTGTTAGCTTCATCCTCTCCTTCATACAACGTAATAGATAGTAATTCACACCTTCAACATTATCAGACTCTGCTATTATTGCAAAAACATGTCATGTAAAAGAACATTACACCACTGTAAGTTATATAAATTTATTAGAGATACATATGGGTACCCTAAGAATTGAAAAGTGCATATGTATATAAGAACACGTACCAATTTTGATCAAACCTGAAATATGGTCATAGTCGGTGGAAATCAATGGAACATCATCATAGCTTTCATCCTCAACTTCATCATTTGTAGTGGTAACATCTAGTGGAACCAAATTCCATTCACTGACATATCCACTTTTTTAGTTAATACATTCACCGTAGTTTTCAGAAACACAGTCATAACAAAAGCATGAGTAATCTCTACAATACAAGGACCACACATTACTATCTGTACTCATAACCGAATGTAGGGATCTTGTTTTCTCTACCCTCTTGCATCCATGGAATGATCTTCTATCAACATCTGAATAATACACAAACACATGTAAATTTTTAAGAGTTGTTAGTATAACATATATATGTACGCATAAATTGAAACTTTAATTTAGAAATTAATGCATTTCATAAATATACCTAATATCTCCCAGAACAATCTAACTGGTATGACTCGATCCCGTAGTGAAGATGTGCTATCTTGATTTGGAGCTACAAAGTGTCTCTTGCACCACTCAACCACATCATGAGCAATATTTATACGATATCCCTGATAGTCCAATTGATACTTTCTTAAAGAATGTTTGATACAAGCTCCCGCACCATCGTGCTCTCCCTTCCCATGTCCACTCTCAAAGAAACTCCAAATATGTGGTATCTTTTGGAATCGATGATATCTACATAGCGCATAAAGTGGTCTTGCTGAATTGAATTGTGTTGCACATCCATCTGACCAAACATAATTCTTTTTTATTTTTATGCCTTTATTTTCTAAATATCCAAAATATGTTTTAAAACAGTGCTCAACAAAATGAGTGTCATGCTCTTTATCATCATTGATGTAAAAGTGATATTCTTTCTTTATGACTCATTCTTGAGTTGTACTTTCAATGCCATCCAAATCTAATTGTGCATGTCGATAACATACATGCACCATGATAGTGACCTGCTCTGTATAGTAGTATTCTGATTGAAGTGCTTTTTGAGAAACAAAAGAGTAATTCTCTGTAAAATCAACAACAGATAAAACTCTTCCAAGTGGAAAAGTGTCTCTTAGTAGTTGGAACTGCTCAACTTGCCACTTAGCAAAGAAAACATGTCGTATATATGGTTGAATCAATTTACGAAAATTTTCCATAAATGTTGCAGCATGTATCTCTTCTTCTACATATTCCAATCTTGTTGATTCTTTCTCGACTTTTGTTTCAAACTTTACATACTTGTATCTCTTACAATTTACCATCCTTGTCATGTCAGTATCTTCATCCCTAAAAGGAAATTTAGCTAAATCCCCACATGTTTCACATGTGCCTCTTATGCATTTTATTTCATGTATCTCACTATCAATTGTCTTTTCACATAAGATCGATGTTATGAATTGGCTTGGTCGTTTAGGAAAATCATTCTGAGAGCCACCACTTTCTTCTATCATCTTTCTACTAAACCCTTGAAAGAAGAGATCGAATTCAACATGATATCGACAACAACAAGTCTCAAAAGTTTTATTTTTCTTTACAAAATATGGTTTCAATCTTTTGAACATCGTTTGTCCAATCTTGACGTTAGGATTTGAATTGTAAAATGAGAGATACAATTCATGTTGTGTGGTGTCCAGCCAATGTTTTGTGTGCTGCAAATATTCCTTAGGCCCTGTCCTCTTTTTCATGACATCTCTCCTATTTCATGAAGGACGAGTATGATCAGTCCAAAATGTTATAACTAAGTTCCTGACTGTTTCGTTAATCTTGTCAGAGCGAGGAGCTCGACACATTAGTGCCCAATTACCTTCCAATGTAGTATCATCCAAAATGTTTCTCCTTTTCAAGTAATGTGACATTGTCTTCCTACTATACCCGAGATGAGATGAAAGTGAGGAAATCTATCTTTTATGATACATGTTTTTATTTAAAATTGATGTCAATATCACTCTTCTAGAAATGGACCTATCTGTAACTCTAGATGTTTTCCCAATGGATTGCAAACCTTCCTTGACACTTTCAACAACATTTTTTCCTAGGTCATCCAATTTTCTCTTTTTTGAACTTGCATCTACACCCAATA